>JAJOZX010000318.1:212500-277500 GCA_023014485.1 Bathynomus jamesi | reverse complement strand
ATAATTTGGGGTTAAGATTCAGTAAAACACATCCACTAAACTTGATATTGATATTTATACAGCGAGATAGAGCAAAAAAAAAAAAAAAAAAAAAAAAAAAAAAAAACTATTCTATGCTAATTTTGGTAAAAATTCCTATTTATCAAGATAGTTATTTTCAAAATTAAATTTTGGCACCATTATTCACAAGTCAAACCATCTTGTCCCATGATGTACAACTACAGTATGTAGTCGTTATTATCATTAGCCAATCAGCAGCTGCCCCATTGTCACATGATACTCCCACGCAGGTCTGGTATCTGAAATTTGAATTCAACAGTCACTTTAGAATGGCTGTCTATGGTGGAGGCTCCCAGTCCGAGTGGGACATTATCTAGGTCTATGTTAAGTTAGAGGTATTACTTACTTTTCTGGATTCTGAATTCATTATGTGGAACCCATGCCCAGTTAGGTTAATTGAATGCCTGGTTAGGTCAACTGTATATCCTTGACAATTGGTTAGGTTAAGTTGTGTTATTTTCATTAGTTTTAACAAAAATATTACAATAACCTAACTAATTGTCAAGGGCATACAGTTGACCTAATGGGGCATTCAATTAACCTTTGTGGTATCCAATGCCATAAATGATTATACCTAGAAAGGTAAGGTTGGGGTCATTGTCTGAACTTTTGGCATGTTCTGTTCAAATATGACCTTCATATCTTGTGCAAATGAACTGAAACAAAGTTATGAAACTATTGGTGAAACATTCAATAATACAGTAACCACACTGAAGACCCAGTTAGGTCAACTGTATAGCTACCTGTTTTATTATTACATTTCCTTGATTTTTATCAGTTTCCCTGAGGTTTCAAGGTGTCCTGAATACGAATTTATATGTTAAATTGTCATAGAATGTCTCCTTCTATCGAAAATGAACAAAGCATTAAAACGAATATTAACCAAATATTTTTCAAAATTGTTTTAAAAAATGGTGTGCATTATTCCAATATCTACCAAGATGAAGGTCAGATTCAATTGAAACTGCATGAAATACACCAGAAAAACCCATTTTCATCACGTTTGGATGGATGTGTTCTACCGAATCTTTACCTAATTTGTGACACCAAAATAGGGTACAGACAGTATTGCCTAAGTCATTAGGTTAATAATAATAAAATCTTGCAAGATGTCCTCATCACCTTACAAAGTTCATAAATAAATAATTTCCAATCCAATGGTGTAACTTTCATGCATGTATAATAAAAATTTGAAGGCTCCTCTGAACTAAGAATTTACCAATTTCTGCCATACTATTCAATTTAACATATTACTAGGAAACAATCACATTTCATGGCGTACTTAGTTCC
Organism: Bathynomus jamesi; assembly: GCA_023014485.1. NCBI lineage: Eukaryota > Metazoa > Arthropoda > Malacostraca > Isopoda > Cirolanidae > Bathynomus > Bathynomus jamesi. The sequence goes on along the minus strand of JAJOZX010000318.1, from coordinate 276,150 downwards.
CAACAGCGACATAAAACATTAAAAAGCTTTCGTGGATTACCCGTAGGTAGTTTCTTAACTAACCTACATTTTGCCTACTATTAGGGAACTATTGTTTGCTCAGAATGAGTAAACTTCACTATTATTTTGACTTGACGGTACCAGTCCTTAAGCTGTTAAGGACTAACCTTAGCCAAGGCCTACCTTGGATAATGGACTGTGATTTTTTTCTGTGCTTAACGACTTAAGGCATATGGATCTGTTGGAATTATTAATAGCAACACAACTATGAATTGTGCTTGAAAGAAAAGAGGGTTTGAGGTTAGAATAAAGCCGGGTGAACCGTATTAAATTCAAAGAAGCCATTTCTCTCCCTATTTTCTTGGTGGTTCAATTGAAGCTCTGGTTTCTTAAACAACACGCTCACTCAACAGCAGACCACACTGTGAATAAACAATAGTTGATTTGAAACATAACTTTTTCTCACTAGATACTGATGGGATAACTCGTGGGCATGATAAAAAAAATTAGAAAACAGACTTGTAGGCTTGATCTATGAAAATACTTCTTCAGTCATAGAGTAGTAGATTTTTGGAATGACTTTCCACATGATGTGGTAAACAATAGTTCATTAGTTAATTTTAAGAAAAATTTAGACTTTCATCAGTTAGAGATAGTTTTTAGATTGTATATCGTGTATATTCTTTGCTTGAGTTATACTGTATAGGCTACTATGGTGGTCGTAAATAATTGTATATTAATTAGCTGATTTGAGTTTGACATCTTGCAAGATTTTATTATTATTAAAAAATGTAGCTCATGACTTGGATTACCTCGATAGGCCCGAGTGTCTTCATGTTTTCCAAATGAAATGTAATGTAATGTAAAACATAGTCTCATATGTTACCAAGTCGCCTCATACATTCATGAACTGTTTATACTAAAATGAATATATGATTAAATATGGTAGTGCTTAAAACGCGGAACGAAGTGGGGCGCGGGGCATATAATATTTTTAAGGAGAAATTAAAACCTTTTTAAAGGGATATGTGCCCACCGCACCTTGTTAAAGTGGTATGTTCCTGACCCGCACCTTGCTAAAGTGATATGTCCCCGCCCCACACCTTGTTAAAGGGTTATGTCCCCACCCTGCACCTTGTTAAATGGATATATCCCCGTCCCGTATCCTGTTAAAGGGATATATCCCCGCCCCGAACCATGTTAAAAAGATATATCCCCACTTCGCACCATGTTAAATAAGCTTGAACTGTGTTCCTCCCTTCTACCATTCATGTAAAGGGTGACAAGCAATGATTGCCCCCACCCCTGCACATATGAAACTAATAGAGGAACAAAAAAAACTGATTGTTGTATCTTTTAGAAAATTTAATTCTACGTCTGTTAGAAAATCTAGAAGAGGAAGAGCCATTGCTGTCCCAAGGCGATATGATGACTAAGCTGATTGATGCAGCATTGCTTGTATATATTAAGTTAAGGTGTATATATATCTATCTCATAATTATAAGGTTAGTGAAAAATCCACTTAATTTAGAGCTAGCATTTTTGGGCTCTTGTGGCATCATTGTTTGGGCACTCTTGTGGCATCATTTTTGGGGGGCGCTGTGCGTCCTTCCTACTCGTTTGTTGAATGCGGCACTTACAGGGCGTGGTCTTATAGAGAGCTCTCTCGCAATTCAGTTTGGTTGTTTAGATACAAATTGTTGCATCGTGCAATGGTGCAGGTTGTGTTGTTGTTGTTGTTGCAAGGTTTAGAAAGACCATAAATAGTGCCCCTTTTGTTTTTTATCTTAATTTTATTCAACTGAGGCCTAAGGTAGGCCCACATGGAGTCAGCAACCCTGAGGTAGGACCAAATAGGACCTCCAAGTCCTAAGTTTTTAGTCTAGCTTAACTTGGGCTGTAGGTTGAACTGGCCCTTCAGAGCTTGGCCGTTCACGGCTCAGCTGGGATTCTGAACCCAATAAAATAAAAAAAATAACAACGTCTAAATAAAACCACTCGATAGTTGGTGTTGCCTCCTTGTGCTTGCCGACGGCTTCAAGTCGGCAAGGGTAGGAGGTGAGGAGAGACTCGAAAAGGTCAGTGTCGTACTCAAGATTTCGGAGGATTGTTTCGATGTGCTGCTACATGGGCCGGCTCCATGCTCTGTGTAGCTAACGTTTACAAATGGCACAAAAAGTTTAAAATTGGAGAAACATCGCTTGAAGACAAGGAACGCAGTGGCCACCCTTCCACTTCTCGAACGGATGAAAATGTCCAACAGATTCGATTTCTGGTACGAGCAAATGTTTCTCCATTTTTAAACGTTAGCTACACTGAGAGCATCATTTCCAAAAGCTGTTTTAATCATTTCGTTCGTCTCCGAACGCACGTTGTTCCATTTCAGAGATTTACACGTACTGCAAAAAAACACCCTCCTTTCAAGCGCTCCGACCAACTACTGACTCATGGTAGCAGATTTTGCTTCAGACTGCAGACGCCAGAGGGTAGGAAGACTCACATATGTAAACGGTTATTTCTTATTTGAATTCATTTGTCTGAGCAATAAAATTATCAATACTTTTTTATCACTCCTCGTGTATATATTATATATATATATATATATATATATATATATATACATACAGTGTTGGGCAATAAAGCGTTAATCCGATAACAGTTAATTAACGAAGTTAACTTTTTTTAACGGAAGTTAATTTCCATTTATCGTTATCGGACCAGTTAACTTCCGATAACTCGATATTTAGTCTGTTAAAGTCCGTTAACACGTTAACTGCGAGGAGTCATTCACGGAAGATCACCGCTCCGCGAATGAATTCAAACCGCCATAACTTCAGTCTGCCAATTCCGTCCTCTGCCGCAGTGGAACGGCTCTTCTCTCTCGGCAAGGACATCCTGAGGCCGAAGAGGTCAAGACTGGCAGTTGGGCCTAACTTTGAGAAGTTGGTCTTTCTGAAGGGCAACCAGCACATTGTGTCATAGTCTTTAATAAATGTGCCTAAAATTTAATTTTACCTTTCAGTTCCCGCCATAATAATTCTCTGGTAAATTAAAATTTAGTTAATGGTTAGTGGTTACAAGGGTTTCAAAACATGTAATCAGTACATTTTTTATTAAAAATAAAAAAATAAGTTATTAAGCAAAAAAGTTGCAAAACTTGATAAAAATACAGTTAAATACCTATTTATTGTTGGATTTTACATAAATAAACATTTTCTATGGGTTTTAAAGCTTTTTTCCTTGATTTTTTTAAATGTTAGTAAAGAAATAGTTATCGTTAACGGATTATCGTTAACTTCCGTTAACTTTGTAGTAAAATTATCGGATTATCGTTATCGGAGTTAAAAATTGGGGTTAATGGATTATCGTTATCGAAGTTAACTTTTTGGTTAACGGTGCCCACCACTGTGTATATATATACTGTATATATATGCTTCCGCCCGAATTGTTCATTCTGACGAAGGTCAAGCTTTCCACTCCACCTTAGACCTACAGTTTAACGTGGAATCCGAACCACACCCCACCAGCAGCTCAGCGTCTAGGCCACCCAGGGTACCCATTTATCTACCAACCACTTTCTTTGTGTGAAAGGATGAACAGCTGGGTTTTGCTGCGCGCCGGCTACAGTCACCGGGTCTCGAACCCGGGGCCGATTTATTCGTAGTCAGAGACGCTAACCACTACACCACCGAGGCGCACACACACACACACATATATATATATATATATATATACAGGGTGTCCCAGAATTAACTATCTATTTCAATGAAATCGGACAAATTTTTTAAAAACACTTTTATTTATGTTTATCATGTTTAATATGTGTTAAAAATGTATAAATTTTTAAATTTTTTTCATAATTTTATTTTCATAATTTTTTCATAGTTTTTCATAGTTTTATTTTTAGAATGGCAAAGAGACTCTCCAAAAGTTAACGTGTGGCTTGGAATGACCAAATCCAAAATTTATGGCCCATTCTTCTTTGCGGGAGCAACTGTTACAGGTACCGTCTACCTTGATATGCTTCAGCAGTTTCTCGAACCACAGCTTCTTGATGATGGCATTCTTGATAATGTGTGTTTCAACAAGATGGAGCACCATGTCATTATGCTCTAATTGTTCGAGAATACCTCAACAGACGCCTTCCGAATCGGTGGATTGACGTGGAGGGACCTCGACCTTGGCCTCCGCGTTCTCCTGATTTGACACCCCTGGATTTCTTTGCATGGGGTTTCATAAAAACAAAGGTTTATCGCCAAAAGATCAATAGTTTAGCTGAACTTAAAGAACGCATCCAGTTGGCAGTGCGGAGATAAACACCTGAAATGCTTCAAAATGTGTTTCGCAGCGCTGAGGATAGATTTGAAATTTGCAGAGATACAGACGGTGCACATGTTGAAATTTCTCAATAAAGTTTTGACTTATGATTTATAAATCTATTTGTTTTTGTATCATAATTTAGTAATAAACACAAAATTATGTCAGTTTTTATTAAATTTGTCCGATTTCATTGAAATAGTTAATTCTCGGACACCCTGTATATTAGTGATGGGACGATACCAAAATTTTTAACGATTCCGATTCCGATACCACTAAAAAGTCTCGATTCCGATACGATTCTCGATTCCGATTCTCAATATTTTAAAATATAATTCTATACTTGTTTTTCTGGAAATTGTCATATTTTACTCTGGTAAGATTAACTATTTACATTATGAGTATGGTAATATAAATTATAAATTATAGATTGGTTTAAAAATAAAAATCAACTGTAAGTTGTAACAATTCATTTTAATCTTCTTGATTACACATCATGGATATACATGTTTTAAGTATAGCTACAATACAATAAAAATAAAATTTGTTATCCTCTTTCATTTAAATTTTAAAGTTTCATTGCAAAACTGGTTCAATTAAAAGTTAAAGAATCGTTTTAAGAATCGGAAATCATGGTACAATTCTCTCGATTCCGATTTCGATCCTGAAAAATGCTCGATTCTTCCGATTCTCGATTCCGATTAATCGTCCCATCACTAATATATATATATATATATATATATATATATATATATTATATATAATATATTACACACAGGCCGAATCAAAAGTCTGGAACAAACTATGCTTTTCATTGCAAATATACATATATATTTGCATGGGAAAGCATAGTTCCTGTTTCCAGACTTTTGACTCACCCTGTATAGTGTACATATATGTATTACACACACAAACGTATAACCACGCATTTTTACATATACAAAATTTATTCCTCACCACAATTCAAACCCGGTTCCAAATCCTGGTGAATTTTTTATTTATTTATTATTATATATACAGGGTGTTTGAAAACTTTCTGTACAAATTGTAATGGGGGATAGGCAACACCAAGACAAACCCTTTTCGTCTATAAGTGTATGTCTGCTGACGTCACCATTCGGCGCGAGAGGGCGCCGCTGCAATTGGCTAAAAAGTGAAGTGGGCTAGACTCGCGCTTGCCGCGGGCATTCTTAAATCGGACGTAGTATGCGTAACATGTTTATTTAAAGAAGGCATGTTTATTTAAAGAAGGTGCTGAAAGTTGCGACCGGTAGCATCAATGCATGTCCGACAGCGTCGAAGCATTGACCGACATACACGTCGAAAGATTCCCGGCATTTCGGGAACAGTTCCAGCGGCGACAGCGATTCTTGCTACGAGGTGGTCTTCTGAGTAAATGGGAGTATCGTACACGAGGTTCTTCATGTGTCCCCACAGGAAGAAATCGAGGCATGTTAAATCGGGCGATCTCGGTGGCCAGGCTACGGGCCCACCCCGGCCTATCCATCGGTCCCCAACAGTGGCGTTCAGATAATTCCGCACATCGTTGCTGGCGTGTACTGGGGCCCCGTCGTGTTGAAACCACATTCGTCTACGAATAGCCACGGGAACATCTTCCAGCAGTTCCGGCAACGTTTCTTCAAGAAATATCCGATAAACCCGCCCGTCGAGTCGGGCAGGCAGCAGGTACGGCCCAATCAACTTGCCATGGACGATACCCGCCCAAACATTGACGGCGAACCGTTCTTGATGAGCATGCACCCGTGTAGCATGTGGATTTGCGTGCGCCCACACGTAAGAATTGTGCATGTTAAACACACCCTCACGTGTGAAACAGGCCTCATCTGAGAACAGCACATAAGCCGGAAAATTAGGCTGCACCGCTGTCTGCTGCAGAAACCAGCGTGCGAATTCCACACGAAGAGGGTAATCCCGAGGTTGTAATGCCTGGACTCTCTGACGATGAAACGGATGTAACTGCTGCTCGTGCAACACTCTCCAGACCAGGTCGTGGTTCACACCGAGGATACGTGCAACACACTCGCGTGCTTGCGCTTGGATTGTCCTCAAATCGCCGTAGGATTTCTTCTTCCATGTCAGGAGTGCGCACGTTTCTCTCCCGACCAGTGTCATGCATGTTTGCATGGAATGTTCCAGTTTCTCGCAGTCGCCGATGCAAATGCGCAAACGTTTGGTGGTTTGGCACACGTCTGTTTGGGAAGCGCTGTCGGTACAACCTCACAGCAGCTCTTCCATTTCCATTGGCAGCCCCATACACCATATGCATGTCAGCCATCTCAGCAGTCGTGAAGCGCTCCATGTTACGCGTACTACGTCCGATTTAAGAATGCCCGCGGCAAGCGCGAGTCTAGCCCACTTCACCTTTTAGCCAATTGCAGCGGCGCCCTATCGCGCCGAATGGTGACGTCAGCGGACATACACTTATAGACGAAAAGGGTTTGTCTTGGTGTTGCCTATCCCCCATTACAGTTTGTACAGAAAGTTTTCAAACACCCTGTATATATATATATATATATATGTATATATATATATATATTATATATATATATTATATATATATATTCTTTCTTTCTCTAATTTACCGCCGATTCGTACCTATAGAAAGCAGTACATATCTCGGCGAGGCAGTGAGTGGGTGATGTTACTGTGCTAGGGGTGGTAGACTAGGGGAGTGAGTAAGGGTCAGTTGCTGGATAGTGGGTAGAAGGGGTATGGTTTAGATGCGATGGAGCAGATGGGAGTGAATAAGGAAGAGAATCGCTTCCGTTGAAAAGTGGGGGCCTTCGGCGAGTATGGATCGTAGACGGTCGGGTATGGGATTTTCAGCCGAGAGAGGGAAACACCTGCGACGAAGAGCGGACAACTTTGGGCATTCCACCAGGTGTACGACAGTGATAGGGGTATGGCAGGTAGGGCAAAGCGGGGCTGGCGATTTCGCCATAAGGTGTCCGTGGGTGATGCGGGTGTGGCCTAGGCGGAGACGGACTAGGATTACTTCTTTATGGCGGGACCGGTGGAATGAGGAGGCCCAGTATCCTATTTGTGGCTTGATCGTGTGGAGTTTATTTTGTGTGGCCTGGTCCCATTCCCGCTGCCATATGGAGCGGAAGTGGGAGCGGAAGTGGGAGCGGAAAGTCGGGAAGAAGTTGGAGAAGAGGAGGGGTTGGGAGGAGGCTGGCAGTGAGCAGGCCGTCTTTGCCGGGCGGTCCGTCGCCTCGTTACCCTGGATGCTGACATGAGCCGGGACCCAGCAGAAGGCGACTGTCTTGTGTTGGAAGGTCGTTAAAAAGTGGAAGGTTTGCTGGATGGTACAGACGAGCGGGTGAGAAGAGTTAAATCTTTCTAGGGAGAGAAGTGCGCTTTGGGAATCCGAATAAATGACGAAAGAGCTGGCAGAGTGGGTGCGCACAATATCGAGGGCTTCCGTAAGCGCGAAAAGTTCCGCCGAAAAAACGGAGGCCTCGCGGGGCAGGCCGACGCCCCGGGGAAAGCGGCTGGGACAGAATCACCGCTGAGGAGGCCACACCAGCTTCCGAGCGGGAACCATCTGTGTAAATGGCGACTGCGTCCGGGTGTTGGGTTGCGTGTTCGCGGAAGAGTGACCTGTATATCATGGCGCTCGTGGTATTCTTCGGTAGGGCACACAGATCCTTGCAAAACTTGATAGGGGTGAGGATCCATGGGGGGTAGATGCTGAATGAAATGGGGATAACTGAGGGGGAGGGCATGTTGAAAAGATCAAGGAAAGAGCGGACCACTTCAATGAAGTGCCAGCTCCATCCCTAAGGTGGTAGTTCTGAAACCGCCGTGCCCAGAAGCGAAAAAGGTAGCCTCTGTGCACGGAGATATGTCCTCATGAGGAGTAGACCCCGTCGGAGGGCGAGAGGGAGATGATCGCATTCCACATGGAGGCTGGAGGCTGGGGAGGAGCGGAAAGCACCGGTGGCGAGGCGGAGGCCTCTATTAAGTACCGGGTCCAGGATACGGAGGCGGGCGTTGGAGGCTGAACCGTAAACTGCACTACCATAGTCCAGCTTCGACTGTACTATGGAAGTGTAAAGGCGAAGAAGAGAGCGTCGATCTGCATCCCATGTGGTGTGAAAGAGGTGATCCAGGAGCGAGGGGGCGTCGAAGGGATTGCTTTAGGTGCTTGAGATGGGGAACCCAATTGAGCCGTCGGTCTAGGGTCATGCCAGAAAACGCGTGGAGGGTACCACCTCAAGAGGACTGCCGTATAATGTGACAGAGGGTAGAGGAAGGGTTGTGGGTCTTCTTCTACTGAAGACCATACACTTGGACTTAGGGATGGAGGCGGAAACCCACCGACGTCGCCCACCTTTCCACCCGGTAGATGGCGAGCTGCATTTGTCGTTGAACGACGGACGGTTCTCGCCCTGCGAAGTAGATCGCAAGGTCATCCGCGTAAATGGAAGAGCGGATGGTGGGTGGAAGGCATCGTGAGACCGTGTTCATCACGACGGAGAAGCAGAGAACACTGAGGATGCTTCCCTGCGGGACCCCATCCTCCTGCACAAAGGTGTCAGAGAGGACTGAGCCCACCCGGACTTTAAAGGTCCAGGAGGAAAGGAAGCCCCTGATGAAGGTTGGCATGGCTCCGACGAGGCCCAGATGTCGGAGCTGACCGAGGATCATTGCTCGACGAGTGGTGTCATAGGCCTTCTGGATGTCAAAAAAAATTGACAGTACGAACTGTCCATTGTCGAAGGCATCCTGTATGTCTCGGCTGAGAAGCAGGAGGGGATCAGTGGTGGAGCGGAATTGTCTGAAGCCGGACTGGGTAAACGGGAAGGAATTGCTATTTTCAAGGACGAACGATAATCGCGTAGCGACCATTTTTTCGAGGATTTTGCAGGCACAGCACGTCAGGGCGATTGGTCTGTAGTTTGTGGGGTCCAGGGAATCTTTGCCGGGTTTGGGGATAGGGATGACGTGGGTCTCCTCCCACCTAGAGGGGAAGGCGCCCTCTATCCATATGCGATTGTATAGGTCTAGCAGGAAAATTTGTAAGGTAGTGTGGATGTGCTGGATCATGCCGTACGGAATACAGTCCGGACTGGGACAAGGGGATCGTCGCGAGGCCAGTGCCGCCTGTAGTTCACGCATGGTAAACAATCAGTTGTAGGTGCTGTCTATGGACGGTGGAGAGGGGCTATCACCAGGGGCGGATACGAAATCGGCTACAGAGGAAGAAACGGCGGCGAAGGTAGAAGCAAGGTGGTTTGCCACCGACTTGGGCTCACATAGGAGTCCGTCGTTAGTCGTGAGACTAAAACTGGCGTTACGTGAGTTCCCCGGGTATAGGACCTATGTCCCTATCGGGGAACGACCGGTTTCTCCCCCTCAGCATAGATTTCGAAGCAATTTACGAAGAGGTCCGGGGCTCAGGAGATCCCCCATCCCCCACCGATGTGGGAGGTGTTCTTTTTGGTCACGTGATTGACCAGTGCACTACGTCGATTAGCTGATCATTCCATTTCTAGGGCTAGGAGTCGGGGGGAATCTTCTCCCCTAGCCATTAGCCTATGGATAGGCTGTATTGGGTTCCCGGAGTCAAGGGGACGCGATAAGTCTTTCGGGGTACGACAACACGTGACGACCGTACCTTGCACTACGTCGGTTAGCCTATGATTCCATGAATTTGTGTAAGGCTAGGAGTCGGGGGAAATCTAATCTAATCTTCTCCCCAGAGCCATAGGCCTTATGGATAGGCCTCGTATTGGGTTCCCGGAGTAATGGGATCGCCGATGAGTCTAAACGTGTGCCGGGACAACCTGGAGAATTTTGCGAATGGAGCTAGTAGCCGCGCAAAGTAGCCTCTGTAGCCGTTCAATTAATTCTCGGTTCACGTCCCCGGGTACCTATCGAAGTTTGACCGTGGCTGAAAGCACCTATGAAAAGGTAGGACCGGGGTGATCCCAGCCCGACCGTACAACGCTCTATAACCCACTCGTTGACTTATAAGTAGCGCGTCATAGGGCCTATGACTTCGGCTAAAATTTTCCATCAATCGCGCGCCTAACGCCTCGGCTCGACGGAGCAACTGTCTCCCCGGTGCCTATGGCGGCCCATAGGGCCAGCGATCGGCAATAAGTGGAAAATGGAAAGCCGCGGATTGGGCTAAGAAAAGCGCCTAAATCTTGTGAGATTCAATGGGTAGGTAACATCTATGCAAGGGGTGAGATTGTGAGTTTTAGTCCCTCCCTTCTCACGGAATCTACCAGTTGAATTAATTCCCGTAGCAATGTGAGGTAGGATGCTGCCTAATCGAAATTCTCACAACTTACCCAATGGGTGTTGTAGACCGTCCAGAGGACCGGGGGTCGGGAGGGGACATGTCGCTTCTCGACACCCAGTACCTTCTCCCAGATGGTAGCCGAAGGTGTGGTGGCGGTGATGCCGGACACAAAGGCACGCCAAGAGGCTCGGCGCGCTGTCTTCATTGTGCGGCGGGCGATGGCCCTGGCCCGCTGCATCTCCGTGCGATGGATGGGGAAGTCGCCTTCTTCTTGGCGCGCACGGCCTCCGCGCACTCCGGGGGCCACCAAGGCACCCGTCGGGCGCGGGGGTAGGCGGAGGATCGTGGTACGCTAGTGCTTGCAGCCGCTAGAGCGACGGACTCGAAGTATGCGATGCACTCGTCGATGGATGGGAAGTGGGCAGTTGTTAGGGTTGTATACGTGTTGTCGCGGAAGCGGGCCCAATTCGCGTTGGTAGTAACCCACCTTACCGGTACCCGAACAGTCTGGTCAGGTCGATTGAGCGTGAGTTGAATGGGGAGATGGTCACTTCCATGGTCCTCTTGGAGGACTTGCCACGTGAAGTCTAGGAGGGCATCAGTTGAAACGAGGGACAGGTCTATACAGGATGGAGTGCAAGTGGTGGCATGGTAGAATGTAGGAGAGCCATCGTTGAGGCACTCGAAGGAGAGCTCGGTCATGACAGATATCAGGGTTGGAGCCATATAGGTGGTGTGTGTGTCGCCCCACAAGGGGTGGCGACTATTGAAATCGCCCAGTAGTAGGAAGGGCCTGGGGAGTTGTTCTACGACTTCCACCAGGTCGTCGCGGGAGACTTGAGCGTGGGGGGGGGAGGTAGATTGAGCAGACGGTGTACTGTCTATCCAGGGAGAGCCGGACGGCAGTCACCTGTAGCGGGGACCGGATGGAGAGATTGTAGAAGGGGACTGCGTGGTGTACGAAAATGGCAGCTCCCCTTCGAGTGCAGGTAGGAGGCGGGGTGGCGATGCAAGAATAACCAGTAGGGCAGGGCATGGGCCTGGTCCCCAGGATTAGCTCCTGGAGACAGACACACACCGGACGGGAAGTGGCAATCAAGGAGTTAAGGCCTTCATAGTTCGCGAATATTCCTCTACAGTTACAGTGGACTATTGTGGTTTTCGGGGGATTCATTAGTTGATGAAGGGGGATGGGTAAAGGTGTAGGCGCCAGGAGGTTGGAGTGTGAAGGGAGATCTGGAGTTCGCGAAATTGAAGGATGGGTCGGGAGCATGGCTGGCTATCTACCGTTCACCAGGGAAGGAATCGGTCGGCCTGTCGAACCCCGCGGAGGTTGCGGGGTCGAGTCGGCCGAGCGAGACCGGAGGCGTGGATCATGGCAGACAGAGGAACATCGTGGGCTGAGAGGGTCAGAAGTGTTTTGACGGGCTTCCGTGGTCGGGCCGGGAGGGGGCACGTTAACCCCAAAAGTGGCGCCATCCCGCCTGTCCGGGGTCTCACGGCGGACCCTAAGTGGTGACAGGGGGTACTAGAAGGACTGGGCGGGTGGGAGGGAGGACGTACTCAGGGTGGCTGACAAGGAGGGGGCCGGGGATGTTGGGGGGAGGGGGGGTAGGTACTCTGGGGGTGGAAGGTGAACCAGTGAACCAGAGTGGTCTCGTGGAGGGGTGGAGAAAATGGCACCAGGAGGCAAGGGCAGATCCATGAGACTCGTGGGCGTGGGCGCGGCCGAGTTTCCCTCGGTCATACCGTGCAGCTGCGCCAGGGCCGCATCCACTGGATCCTCGGGGGAGAGGATATTGTTCAGACTGGGTCTCGTCGTACGGGGCGGGTCGTGGATTTCAGCCACTATTGTCAGAGTCTGTTGGGGTAGTGGTGGGACATCTGCGATGGGGAGAGATGGACATAGTAGACGTAGTGGGCGGTGTGAGGGTCCGAGCCGTCTTCTTGGTTCTAGGGGAAGAGGGAGAGACACGTTGGAAGGCCCGGGGGTCTGGCGACACGCTCCGGCGTCTCCGCCTCGACGGCTTGCTCCGGGCGGCAGGTTCGGGCGTGTGCAGGGAGTACTGGGAAGGCAGGGTTTGGGTGGATGGGACCTGGGTGTCCTGGTCCCAGACTCCTGGGGGGTTCGTGGCAGGTGAGGTGCGGGAAGAGGAGGGATGGTGGGGGGACAGGAGACCGTCGGGCCCTGCGAGGATTTTCTTTCGGGGGAACAGGGAGCAGTGGCTGGGGGGGTGGTTTCGGCGGCAGGCCAGGGCGGCGTGCCGAGATGATAGAGCCGAGAGCAGCGGCATAGGACACCCCCGGCCTCACCTCCCGACTCCGCACCCTGTCTCGTGCCTCACGGGGGCTAAGGAAGTCCGTCACTTGTTGGCCTCGGACCTCCTTCTCGAACTTGAAGAAAAGGCATTCGCGGGATGAAGAAGGGTGTGCGCCTTCACAGTTGGAGCACCTGTCAGGGTGAGCGAGTTGTCCACAGTGAACACACAGTTGATGCGGCTGCCGACAAACGGAGCTGACGTGTCCAAACTTATTGCATTTAAAGCAACGGGTCGGGTCTGGGATGTATGGGCGGATAGAAACCTCGCATGACGCGCGGTCTCCCATACCCAATACAATGCGGTCGGGGGAGATTAATGTATTGAAAGTAAGGAGCAGACGTGAGGTGGGGGAGGGGGTGCCTCCCTGTCGGGATGTGAAGCGATAAATCTTAGTGACTCCTTGGGGTGCGAGGTCCTCCAGGAGCTCGTTCACTGCGTTCGACAATAGGCGGGTGGCGTAAATAGTGCCCTGACTCTGGTTCAGGCGAGGGTGTGGGGAAACGGACACCGAGCATCCAAGGACCTCAGTGACGGAGAGTAGGGCTTTTGTCTCTGCGACTGAGCGTGATTTTACGAGGAGAGAGCCATCCCTCTGTGGGCGTACGTCATAGCGGCTGGAGTTGCTGTGGGTTCGGATCGCCTGGAACGTCCGTTCAGATTCTCAATCTTCAATCTTCTCTCTCTCGTTGTTTCACTGAAGTAACATTAAAAAAAATATTTTTGAGTCGAGTCTGCTATTATCAACTTGCAATTTCAACATTAGCCAGGGCCTTTTTTCGCTTGATCCTGTTGTTTTGAATTCGTTCAGAACGGATTTAGACAAGAAGGGCAAGGTGCTAAAATTCGTAGTTTTTTCCATATAAATCTGTATGCTGCTCCTCCAATTTTTTTTTTTTTTTATTTTTTGTTTGTGACCATATATAGTCTCGAACCTGTTATTAATTTCAGTGTTTTCTTGAGGACGTCATTAGACGAAAGCGGTTGAAAATAAACACGAAATGGTGCTCATCATCATTTTATATATGTATACTAGGGGCACTTAATATATTTTGCCAGACCCTTTATTCTTCACTAAATAATGGGCCATAGGGCTGAAATGTCTTTTGGGCCGTAAGTTTGAACTTTCTGCGCTTCACCATAACCAGATTTTTCCAGTTTGAACCTCGCCTTCTTGTATAAAACCGCTTTTAAACGCCCTTGTATAAAACCGATGGTTAACGGTTTCGAAAATGGCGTCTGACAGTGATGTGCGTCGTAAACAGAGAGCTGTTATAAGAGTTCTTAATCGCAGAGAAAGAAACAGTTGGAAATATTCACAAACGTCTACAAAACGTTTACGGAAATACGGTTGTTGATCGAAGCACAGTTGGACGCTGGTCTAAACGTGAGAGATCATCGAAGAGAAGGAGAGCCAGCCTCGATGATGAGCCACGTACCGGTCGCCTGGCATCGGCTATGACATCTCACACTGTACAACGTGCTAACAGCATCATTCGATCAAATCGGCGCGTCACATACAAGGAGTTATCACTGGAGCTTGGAATTAGTGAAGGAAGTGTAAATACGATAATCCAGCAACTTGGATACTCAAGTGTGTTCACGGTTTGTTCCTCGCGAACTGACTGAAGATCACAAAGCCCAAAGAAAAGAAATTGCTTCCCAGTCGTTGGTTCGATACGAGACAGAAGGGGATGACTTCTTTTCACGAACTGTGACGGGGGATGAGACTTGGGTACACCATTTTCAACCTAAAACAAAACGCCAATCCATGGAGTGGCATCACGCAGACTCCCCACGCAAGAAAAAGTTCAAAATGGCTCCCTCTGCAGGAAACGTTATGGCCACCGTCTTCTGAGACACGAAAAGGGTGATTCTGGTGGACATTATGAAGAAAGGACAATCAACCAACTCAGAGGCATATATTGCTACCCTAACAGACACTCCAGAGACGTATAAAGCGAGTTCGACCGGAGGGAAAACGAAGACGTCCTTCTTTTGCACGATAACGCGACCACACAACAGTTTGCAAACAAGAGAGACCATCACAAAAATGCGCTTGACTGTGTTACCCGACCCTCTATACAGCCCGGATCTGGCACCTTCGAACTTTCATTTGTTTGGGCTAATGAAGGATGCTATTCGTGGAAGAAATTTTCAGGGTGAGATGAGGTTGTTGAGGAGTTTAAGAGGTGGCTCCAGCGGAACCCAGCAGACTTTTACCAGCAAGGAATAAAGGCCCTTGTTTCTAAGTACAGGAAAGCCGTAGAAAAGGACGGAGACTATGTGGAAAAATAAAAACTTGAAAAAGGTATGTAACTACTTGTGTACAAAATTTCTGGAACTTACAAGAAAACTTGGAAAAAGAAAAAAAAAGGTGGGACAAAATATATTGAGTGACCCTCATATTATATATATACGTCAAAAAAAGAAACGCAATTAGCTTGCATATGGTGTAAAATTTAAGTTGTTAGTGGTATTATCAGTTTCAAGATTATGGTTAAATGTTTGTTCAAATCTTTTAAAGCCACTTAGTGCATGTTTTTAAACCTGACTAATCCCGGCTAAGACGCCATTTTGTTACAAACAATAAACAGAGATTAAATTGAATGTATTCTTTATGAAGGCATGCATTTTTTCTTTGACTTCACAGAATACACACTGCCCGTTGAGAAAACCAAACTTTTTCCCGCGATTGAGGCATGCCACGACTCTCAGAGGTCAACAGAGGTCGTGCCTTGGGCATGTTGGATACAGGAATGTCTGCTGTCCAAGTTGCGCAACGAATGCATGTGCATCCCAGCACAATCTCTAGGCTTGTTAGACGGTACAATGCCACAGGAAGTGTTCAGGACCTGCCAAGACGTGGGCGACCTCATGTGACGACCCAACGCCAGGATCGCCACATTGTACTGCAGCACCTGCGTCATCGGCAGCGGAATGCTCGTCAGACAGCCAGAGAGACACCTGGTATCCACAACAGAATTAGTGACCAGACCGTCAGAAACCGACTCCGTAATGCAGGACTCCGATCCCGCAGGCCTTACAGAGGTCCTTTTCTCACTGATGCAAGAAGGCAACGACGCCTGCAATGGGCCTATCAGCACCGTGACTGGACACAAAGAATGTGGAACCAAGTCCTCTTTTTTGACGTCTCGCTTCAGACTGTCCAATTCTGATGACCGCGTCAGGGTATACAGACGACCAGGGGAGCGATACTCAGATGCTGCAGTAGTGGAGCATGACAGATGGGGAGGACCAAGTGTCATGGTTTGGGCAGGAATTGCCTTTGCTTCAAGAACTGAGCTGGTGGTTGTTGATGGCGCTCTGACTGCCCAGCGCTACAGGGATGAGATTCTTCACCCACATGTTCTTCCATTCATGAGGCAACATCCAGAATTGGTGCTCCTGCAACAGGACAATGCCAGACCTCATGCAGCCAGGATAGTGCAGGCGTACCTGCAGGGACAACAGGTGCAGACCTTACCATGGCCAGCCTTCAGCCCAGACATGTCACCGATAGAGCACGCATGGGATGAACTTGAACGGCGAGTTCGCAGACGTCAGCATCAGCCGCAGAACATCAGGGAACTGACCAATGCAATTATTGAAGTGTGGAGGGCCATCCCTGTTGCTTTCCTGCAGAGACTGTTGAGGTCGATGAGGGCCAGACTCCAAGCCTGCATTGTGGCTAGGGGTGGCCATACGCGTTATTGACTTTGTTATGTTAAAGAATCATTTACTATATACTGAGTCCTCATGTTTATTAATAAATCTCAAAAATTGCGTTTCTTTTTTTGACCAGTATATATATAAGCAAACAACCACAGGGAAAAGTAAAAGGAAACACAAAGTCCGAGCGCTTTCGTGATATATTCACATCTCCCTGTAAAATCACAACATAACACGTGATCTTATTAATAAGCAAACAACCACAGGGAAAAGGAAACACGAAGTCCGAGCGCTTTCGTGATATATTCACATCTTCAGGGAGATGTGAATATATCACGAAAGCGCTCGGACTTCGTGTTTCCTTTTACTTTTCCCTGTGGTTGTTTGCTTATATATATATATATATATATGCTGCAAACCCACAAGGAAAAAGAAAAACGATTTCAAGGCCTTTCGGGTATTTAGAGCTACACCTCGTCAGGGAATGACGAATGACAAGGTGCAGCTCTGAATACACGAAAGGCCTTGGAATCGTTTTTCTTTTTCCTTGTGGGTTTGCAGCATTCATTCATTTCACGTTTGTGAAATTCATCATATATATATATTTTTTTTTTTTTACATAAAAGGTTGTAACATTCTGCTCGATTTTTTAGTTCATTCAGAACAAAAATAAAATGACAATGACAACTTAATAATCAATATAATTCCCTTCTTTTTCTATAACCTCCTCCCACCTGTAGAAAAGTTTTTTTTATGCCACGTTCGAAGAAATCCCTTGCTTGGTTTCGAGTTAAAAAAAAGCGATCACTTCGTTTTCGATAGCTCCCCTAGATTGCAACTTTTGTCCATCTAGGTGGTGTGGCAGACTTCTGAAGAAATGGTAGTCTGAAGTTGCGATGTCCGGAGAATAACGTCGAGGCGGCATTTTTTCCCAACCAAATGCCTCCAATCGGGCAGTGGTGATGCGAGCAGTGTGAGGGCGCGCGTTATCCTGGTGCAATAAAACACCTCTGCGGTTAATTAATGCAGGACGTTTTTCTTGTAATGCCATCTTCAATCGTTGGGGTTGTTGGCAGTAGACTTCAGCTGTGATTGATTGGTTATCTGGCAGAAGCTCAAAATGAATAATTCCTTGCATATCCCACCAAACGCAGAGCAAAATTTTCTTTGGATGGGGTCCATTCCTTGGCTGAGGTTCAGGCTTTGTTTCACGGCTAAGCCACTGATGTCGACGCTTTTAATATTGTTAAAGAGGACCCATTTTTCATCCCCAGTGACGATCTGATTCAAAAACGGTGCCTGCAGTTGCCGAGAATGCAGTGATGTGCAAATATTGATTCGATGTTGAAGATTCGCTTGACAAATCATGCGGAACCCATTTTCCAACCTTCACTACTTTTCATAACAGCTTCAAATGACGATGAATGGTCATATGGCTAACGCCGAGTTGCAGGCCAAGTTCTCTTACAGTTACCGTTGGGTTTTCCTCCAGTTTCTTTCAGCAACTCTCTAACTCATTTGGTCGTCCTGTTCGTTGATAATTTCTTTCAGACTGGTCTCCATTTCTGAACTTCTCAAATCATCATCTACACATCCATTCGCTCACATCATTTCCATAAACTCTTTGAATGTTTCTTGCGGATTCACTAGCGTTAGATCCTTTATGGAACTCATACAGCATCACATGTTGAATATGCTCTTTCGAGAGATCCATGTTTTTTCAATTATTGTAATGTCGTAAGGGTGGCGTTGTAACTGTATAAAAAAAACCAGAGAAATTATTCATTAGCCTAAGTCATTCTGTATCGTGATGAAACCTGTGCGAACTTGTCGCCGCGTGTATTTTGCAACATTTCTAAAACTATTTCACATTATCTTGAGATTATTCTAGTATCTATCGTCCGTGTTCTAATCGAGCACAATTTATGTTACAACCTGATATATGTGCATTTCTCTATGTATGAACCCGTAACAGTCACTGGGTAATTAAAATAACCATTTTGGTGCCAACTTTTATTAACAATGTAACTTACAAAAATTCATTTACAAACAATTGGCTATCAGTGATCATCAACAGAGGTATCCTCTTCATTTCTTAAATTTTATAGTCGTTTACATAAAATTCAACTATGCAGGGAATAAAAATTTATATATATATACTTAGGAAATATTTCAGTGTTCACTTTGAGATATAATTCACACTTCAGTTTTGATAATGGAATACAAACTTTCATTCTCGAGGCCATAAACCATTTTAACTTTCAATCATAATCAAGTGGTTATGGAAGACCCCCCAATCCGTTTAATTTTTGTGGAACCGAGAAATAAATGCACTGGTCGGGGGTTAAGAACTTAAATTTTTTGCGCTATTTATTAAAATTAGCTCCTCCTCGGTATTATTTTACAATGAAGCTAATTTCAATACACAAACGCTAATTTCAATTTGTGATAAGTTTCTTTTGAGTCAGATACGAGATCTAGATATTCAAGTACAAATTAAAATACTAAAACCAACATACGTATGATAATGTACAGGATGATCCAAAAGTGTTAAAAAAATGAGCAACTATTTTTGGGAACACTTCCTTGGATCACCCTGTATTAAACAAAATACTGGGAAAAGGACTTCCAATACTACTACATCAATTTGGGACATTTGAAAATGTCAATTTGTACGTAAACACGAAAAAGTTCCAACGCCAATGAGGTTTAATTCTTGATCTCAAATATGTCTAAGGTTGATGCAAATCACGTTTTTTCTATTCACAGCCTTTAAAAAAAAGAAAAATATAGCAATAATTTCTAAAAGAAAATGCGAGAGAAAGGGTTCAAAATGCGCAGGAGTGAAGTTGTAAAACGAGTCTTGTGAAAGAATGTAGTGATGCATGTTTGAATGATACTTTAAACCAATATTGGGGAGGGATGAAAAATCGGCCCCTCAAAAACTTATTTCCAGTGTCCAAATTTAAAACATTTCCACATGATGACAATAATGTGTCGCTAACAATGTGCACTGGACGCCCGAATTCCATAAGAGCATTATTAAGATGCTCTTATGGAACATGTCCAATAACCTCTCCGATTCTTTGACAAAGTTCTGCCAAAATCCCTGGATTTATCATCAAACAATTGCTTTAATAGAGGGTGGTCCAAAAGACCATGTTTATTTTGCCGAAATAATAGCGTTTTAGGATAAAAATGTAGTAACATAATTAGATGTACATTTATTTATCAAGCTTAGGTCTAAGATGCGACGTGAGCACCATCAGTATGTCTACAAATCTGTCCACTGCATTGCGGAACACATTCTCAAGCATCTCTCGAGTTATTTTAGCGACTGCCGCGACAATGTGGGTTTGCAGATATTGCAGGTCTAACTTTTGTTTTGTAAACCTCATGCTTCATAAAGCCCTCCGCGAAGAAATCTAATGGTGTTAAATCCGGAGATCGTGCTGCCCAGGGCCTGTTTCCACCACGTCCAATCCAGCAATTTGGTAAGAGCTCATTAAGTTATGCCCGAACGATGTTTGCATAGTGACATGGAGCTCCATCTTGTTGAAAGACAACAGTGTCGAGAATGTCATCTGAACGAAGCTGGGATTGAAGAAACTGCCGAATCATGTCAAGATAAATTGCCCCTTATGAAAAAACAATATAGGGTTATGGGTTGATTGCTATTAAATTGGCTATCGAGTGAAAATTTCCGCCAAATCTTGATGCTGAGTCAACGGTAAAAACCCTACGTCTTTTCGTTAAAAATTTGTGTTTGTGGCCTTCAAAATACCTTGTTAATTTTTTTTTCTAGTTAATTTTGAATTTATTTGCCTTCGATATTTAGCGCTGCCTAATGGCAAAAAAAGGAAACTACCATACCTTATTATTTCGTTGAATCTCGCTTCTAGTTGTAGGGCACGCGGTTGCCTATCGCGACTCTTTCGATGTTGGCGAGAGGGTCGTGATAGGGTTACGCAGAGTTTATTCAGTTTAATTAATACAGGCAATTCACTATGCCTAAATACCTGAAGGAATAGGCCTATCCTTTTGTGTTAGTTTTATACTAGTTTTTCACTCAGAACTTGTAGGAAGATTAAACAAGTCTTCCTTGCCTACAGCAATGCTCGCCACTAGGCAGCTTTGGCTGAAGGTAATATAAATCTTTGTCTTAAATTATCGTACTTTGTAAAGTCTCCAGACGTCTAATTTTCGTATTTTCATTTCCTTCTCTTGAAGTAGTTTTCATGAATCAGCGATGGGAAATTTTGATACGAAAAAATAAGTTTTTCTTGTTGTTTTATAGGCTCAATGCCTACATACTGGGTTCCATGCATGACAATTTTTTCCATTCCCAATAGGCTTTGTCACCAATCCCGAAGCAATTTTGTAGTTATTTAATACAATAAATTAATAATTTGTGTTTAATTACCAAATAAAGGTACCATATACGATACCATATTGTAGGCGTATATAAGCCTGGGTTTGAATTAGGCTTTGTTGTGAACTGTAATATGAACTGCATGACAGGTATGTATAATTTTTCCATAGTCGTGTTACCCGTAGCTTCTGCAAAGAAAAAAGGTCGGTAAATCTTCGATCCTGTCATACCCATACCCAACTGTGGGAGAATACCCATACCCAACTGTGGGAGAATACCCATACCCAACTGTGGGAGAATACCCATACCCAACTGTGGGAGAATACCCATACCCAACTGTGGGAGAATACCCATACCCAACTGTGGGAGAATACCCATACCCAACTGTGGGAGAATACCCATACCCAACTGTGGGAGAATTTCTTTCCTATTTGTAGAACTCTGTTTTTCACTAACCCAGATACGACAATTATGTCGATTAATCTTTCCGCATATGCGAAATGTCGTCTCATCGCTGAAGATAATGTAGTTTAATACGTTTTCGGTACGAATTTTTTCACTCAATTCTGTGCACATGGCGGCTCGTCTTGGATAATCCTCTTCGTGTAACTGGTGTAGCACTTGAATATGGTAACTTTTCTTTTTTAATGTTTATTTTAAACCCTTAGAACAGTCGTTTTTGGTATGCTCAGTCTACGTGATGCTGTGCGAGTTGACATTCTAGGATTTGTTTCAAAGGCAACTCTTACCAATTCGACATTTTACTGAAAGGTGCCTGGACGTCCGGATCTTGCCTCCTCATGAACAGTTCCTGTTCTTTTAAATACATTGACCATTTCGCGCGAACTGTTTTGTCTGTAGGTCCTGGTTTGTGGAAACTTTTCGAAATTTTCTTGAATTTCTTTGCACTTCTTCCCTTGGATACATAGTGTTATCACCATCACACGTTATTGTACATCCAAAATAGAATTATTATTTCAACAAAATAGATAAGGACTTTTGGACCACTCTGTATGACCCCACAGATAAAATTTCGAAGGGTTTAAGTCGGATGATAGAGGAGGCCATACTATCGGTCCAACACAAACCGCACAGAGGATTTTCATAAAAACTTTAGCATAAGTGCTTCATCAATAATTCTTTCATTAAATGTAAAAATTAGGGTGATATGTTCTAAAATTCATATACTTTACTCTTGACTAACAACATAAAATACTTGATGAAATATTTAACGCACTTTACTCAGCAACAGCTTATTAAAAACTTCATTAACCATATGCCATTAATCTTCAGTCGGTTCGCCAAGTATTTAAACTAATATGAAAAATTTCTTTAATTTTACTTCTTAACTCTTTGAGGACCACGGGACATATGTGTCCCAGCGAAATAATAATATAAATTGTACAATGATGCAACGTTTCTACAAATACATCTAAATGTTTATATAGGTATCGTTTAGTTGTTGGAAAATTAACCCCAAAATGGGTCATTTAAGTGACTATAGTTACTAACATATCTAATTGTGAATACCAATAACACCTAAACTTTTAAGTTCAAAGAAATGTATACCGGTCGTCAAAGAGTTAAACAAGTTCAGGTTAAAATGATGCACCAATTAAGACCTGAACAATGAACATCCTCCAAAAGCCAAACTTACTTATCTTCGAGCATATGGACAAACGTTCTCTTAGGCGAGTTTACGATATGATAACAGAAGCAGGGGAATTGCCTATTACAAATTTCTATCCAGACCTGTACAAGATTTAAGAATACTGGCTTTCTTGCGAGATCATTAAATATTAAAATTACTCGTTACTAACCACATTGACTAAGAAGTGAATAAAATGAACTTTCTAAACGAGTTCATTCATCTCAACTGAGAACGCCGCTCATTCCTCTGCCGGAAATATCTCTTTGCGTACTCGTAGGAAGAGATCATGATAGCGCAGGCGGGCATTACTTTAGCTAAGCGAGGAACCAGTCCGGTGTAAAGACCTTTTATCCCTTGTTGCGAGTATATCTGAAGCAGCATCGAACGTGTACTACCAACCACTCGCGATTGTTTATCTGATGAAGAAAACAGAATTTCACCGATTAAAGTCAAACCTTAAGTAGACAGAGACCTACAGTAACGAGTTCATCTAAACCAAAATAAAAATTTATTCTAGCTTGGCAACTTAATTCTAAGCAAGTTTAAGTAGAGGCTAGGGTCCGTAGCTCAATGGGTAGCTAACTCCGTTTTCCTATAAGCGAATTAAAGGCACCGATGTCCGTGGTTCGAATCCTGATAACAAGGGTAAGATAACATTGAGGAAGTTCATTTTCCGACAACGTGGGAGTGTGTGCCCCAAAAGGTCACCTGAGCCCGGGCATTAACAGGGCGAGTGGCCGACTTTACTCAAGCGCCAGCAGCTGGGAACGAACTCAGAGCCTCACCGCCCAGAGCACAAGACTAACCACTGAGCTACTGTATTAATTAATAATAATAATAGAGTAGTCAGAGTAATGGGCCGCATTAGTTCACCTGAATGCTGTGCCACTCTGACTCCCCTCATTGATTGTTATTAGTTGCAGTATAACTCAAACTTATTTTCATATTAACTTTTAATCACACTTATCAACTTAATATTTATTACAGGAATTAAACCTGAACAATGAACAGTCCTACGAAGTTAAGAGATTATGGAAAAGCCTCCTCAGCCAAATGAATGCTGTCAGGATATTCAGCTATCAAAATTACATGGAAAAACAGGAATGAGACGAGATACTATATTTACATTACATATACGAGTATGGTTTATAGCTATATTTTACGATAGAATTTTTCTTATTCTCAGCCTGGGAAAGTCGAGAAGGAACGGTTATGAATGAAATTGTACCTAATTTTTAATTCTAACTTAAAATAAAAAGTTTTTTCATACGTAGCCTACTATTAATTGTCAGTAATAGTTTTCATTTATAATTTCCTCAGTAAAGAACAACAAGTTAATGGGTTAAGGTTTCTGATCTGCAAGTAATAATCATTTAATCAAAGCACTGTGCTCCTCATTTTTTAATTTTATATCAGGTTGATAAGAAATCAAATGTACAGTCCCCTGCAATAGTCGCGCTCCACCCCTGTATAGCCCTCTCCGAGATGTGAGGGCAACGCACTCCCTCCCCTTTCGCTATCCCAACCTCCTCTCTCTCTCTCTCTCTCTTTGTTCCCTCCTCCTGCCTCCTTGTTTTCTTCTTTCCCCTTCACCTCATACTAATACACGACCCTTCTCTTCCCTTCCCCTGCTCCCCGATTACCTCCTCCCACCCTACCAACTGCTTCTGTCATTTGTGTTTCTGCTTCTTTCCTTTTTATCTTCCCCTCCTTATCCATTCCCTTTTTTTACAAAATAACTGGCTCACTCATCCACTCACGCGTTTAATTTGTAATAAAACTTCCTCTATAAATATTCCAAAATATATCGACAGCTTCCGTAAATGTTCGTACGTATCAATAATCTTGTTCCTCTTAAATAATCCACCAAAAAATGACGATATTACGAGATCAAACCGTCTACGTGGAATCGCGCAATAGCTGAAATTAATCATAATGTAAAGGAATACGACACTTATTTGTAAGAGTTAATATCGAATCACGATGACAAAAATTATTGCATCACGAATGACCCTAAAATTCGAAGGACACTGTAATTTGGCCTGTCAGATTACGGTTCGAATAGTATCTAATTTTAAACTGATTTGAAACCAACGACGAAATATATTATATATTTAAGGAAAAAAAAAATATGGGGAAGACTCCTTAATTGGAGTTTCGTTTTGTAACAGAACACCAGATTAAATGGCGTGTTACAAACCCACAAGTCCTCTACAATCACATGGCATATGTTCTTGATAGGCTACGAGAGGTCATTAATAATAATGGAGGATGGACCAAGTATCGAGTAATTGTCTATAATAATGTTAAGGTTGTGATGTAGTAAATATATATTTATTTACTTGAACAATTGTCAGTTCCTTATAATTTGAACATTATGTTTTGTATGTTCTTAAGAAAATCCCTAAATTTACTCGATTCAGGTTTATTTTTGTAATAAAGAATTGAAGTATGTTATTATCTCTCCATGGATAGACCATTTTCTAGATAATCATTTGTGGATGATGCATGGACTTCAAACAGAAATGTTATTATCTGAAGGAAAAGTCGATACTACAACTTGTCTTACACTAACTTTAACACGATCACATCAAAATCCTATGATTCAAAGTTTTAAGTATCCCACGCTTGTGAAGTAACCTAACTACTCTATTCGCTAAATTTAGGAATAATGCACGAATAAAATACATAGTCGTCCTAGCATTACCACCAAAACTACAGTGAACAATATATTTATTCAGTCATTGGTTTTCAAAAAATAAAAGTATTACTATGACAACACCTGGGGAGGAGGAGGAGGAGGAGGAGGAGGAACTGCATTGGTTCCACATCTCAGAGAGGGCAATACAGGGGTGGAGCATGACTACTGCAAGGGACTGTACATCATTTGGTTAATTTGAAAAAAAATCCTGGATGGTAATTTTGTGAAGTTTAAACGAAAAAAAAATTTGTAATAAAAGATGCTTACGTATTACCGTTATTAACTATTGGGTATTATCATATCCATACTGTCACATTTGTTATAAAGTTTAAATAAAAACTATCCACAAAATCTTCCATATTTGCTAAAGCCTGATGTAGATCAATTTTAAATTTATTTTAACTTACTTTCAATTTTTAACATGGTGGGGAGCACACAAACTTTAACTAAATGGGGCAACAGCTGGCTATTTTGCTCTTACTGGCATCTTAATTCCCCTTCTTTGAAAACTTTGACTGTTGATACAAAAGTGTGCTAAAATCTTAACACACCACCATTTTCCAATATGAAGTCATAAGAACATAATTTTTTTTTTTTTTAAGTTGACACTGCCTTCGTCTTCAAAGGCAGTTACAGTATTTGTAGCTGCAGTCATTTATATTTTCCCATTTTCGACGACTACAGTATATTTACCATCCGTTTTTCAATAAAATGAAATAAAAAATTTCACAAAAACTGACAAAAGCTTCAATTTCTGGATAGCAACATTCACTTTTTAATGGAAACGAAACTGAAAAATACTGAACTCCATTCCTTAAATGTACATTAAGAATTTTTTTTAATCACTTCAGGTCAGCAAGCTAAAATTTTTACTTGGTTAATTTTATTGTAAAAACCTTCACTCCATGCAAAGGAGAATCCAAAGTGCCTCTCAAAGGAGAATGACGCACTATGCACAACTAAATCTAGAATCGTAATTACAGTATCATGGTTTTGATAATTTGAGTTCAACTATCAAAACTGGGACAACTACTGAACTACCTTAAATATATGTAATATTACTCTCAAAGAAATGTAATTTGCTTATTTACTAAGTAAATAAAAGTTAATCTTCAGATGAATTTTTGGAACGTTTCGGCAAAATGTACAACTAAAAATGTCTTGGATGACTTAATCTACAACTTAACAGTAAAACAATCGTGCACTGGCCAACATTTTGCATGGCTTTCAGTCGCCCTAGGAAACTCATTCCTTTTCGTTGTTTCTACTGCGCTACTACTACTACTACTGTACCTGTACCTCAGATACGAGACCAGCAATGCTGACCTGAGAACCACTCCTTCTCACCGATTTCAATTTGCTGATGCGTTTTAACAACATCCAAGGGAAGAGTGACCATCCCTGCGAACTAATAAATTAAGAATTAAATAATAATTAAAGAACCTCATTTCTTACACCATTAAAATGCAATAATAATAATAATGTGATACTGATACCACATTACACGAGCGAGTTTTAAGGCAATGCAAACACTTCAGAAATCTATCCTTGTGTCAGACAACACTTTTCATGCTCGTAGCATAAAGTGGTAAAATTGCATAGAAGGAAGAAAATTAATACATCTAAAACATACAATGATATACACTCATTATTATACAGGTCAAAATTCGTCTTCCGTGTGACTGAATGATTTGTTAACAAGTGAGTACATGACCTTACGATTTACAGCAAGGTCAATTACCAGAATTTAGTTTCTTCTTACATTCCAATGAACATAAGGTTGACCAATAAAGAAAAATCAAACCATTAAGTAAAAAAAAAAAAAAAAACCTGTCAAAGACACCGTGACCTTTGATGCAAGAACTTTATTCTTGCTCACAACACATCATCCTGCAATGATATACAGTTTGTGTATGAAGTTTCAATATATGCTGAACAGCTCAAAAGTTATAGTACAAAGACAAAAGTAGCTCCATTTGATCTTTGACCTCCATTTGTCTCCTTAACTTTTGATGCAGTCATCTGATTCTTGCTCATGACACTGAGTTCTGATAGTCCTTATACAGTATGTAACATTTCATCAGTTTATGTAGTGGTTCAAAAGACCTCCATTTGACCTTGATCTTTGATGCAGAAACTAGTCTTACTCAAAACACACCATCTTACAGTTATCCATGCGTGTGTGTGGAGGGGGGAAGGGGCAACTTATGTTTAGTAGTTTAAAAGTTACACAAATCAGCCCCATCTGACCTTTGATTTCTAATTTGTGACCTATACCTTCGATGCAGGAACCAGATTCTTGCTCATGACACTTCATTTTGCAATGATCCATGCGTGTATGAAGCTTCATCAATTTATATAAAGTATTCAAGAGTTACAGCCCAGACATTAAAGTGTTCCATACAGACGGATGGACGAATGAACCCGTGCAATGCAGTATGTCCACTTTCTCATTGTATCAGTTTCTCACACACACTAGTATGGGACCACCAAATTTGTTTGGTTAGGGACATAATATAGTTTCTTCACAAGAAAAGGAAATTTAATTAAGTTTCTAAAAATTACATTTAAAGCAATAAGCTGCAAAATGGTCTACAATGTCTACTACAACTACATGAATACTTTCAATAATAAAGAGACCAACAATCGCCTAGCAGCATAATACATAAATATTCCTCACCCCTCCAGAAATGGCGCCTGCAGAAAGGGCGAAAGGCACAGTGGGGTGTTCTTGGTGTGTCATGTGCTTTAAATTTTCGTAAGTCATCCAATAAAGAACTGTGATATGGGAAATGAAATTAGTATGCAACAAAGCATTGAGCATAAAGACAGCACAAAAAGTAATTTAAACCATTTAAAATTTTTTTGGAATTACAGAAAATAAACCTAAACTGAACTTATAAAGCTTAAAAAAATAACCTAATTCTAAATGAATGCAATATTTTAGAAAATGTGGGACTGTTAAACTAGATCCTGACGACTGACGATATAAAACCAATTAATTAGCAAGTACAGTACAGTATTTAGACTTATATTGGCTGAATGTTATTTTTTGAAATGTGACTAGTCAAGCAAAATTAGTCCTTGAATGGTAAAAAAAAAAAAAAAAAAAAAAAAAGTTTCTTTGCAAAATACAACTACTTTAAGAGTTCATTACCATTTTTTTTTTTTTGGCAGTTTAATAAATGCTATACATTGTTATGTAAATAATAATAATTTGGATACAAACACCAAGCAATCTTTACACTACATAAAAATATTATAAGGTAAGCAAATGTACTGCGAAATCTTCAATACATACTGTAATTGTACATACTGCGACTTTGGTTAAGGTGTACTTGGCTTAATAGAAATCACTAAGTCCAGGGCTGTGATATAATCATAACTTTTTTGATTAATTGTACATACCACTAAGTCCAGGGCTGTGATATAATCATAACTTTTTGATTAATTGTAACAGTAACTAACTAGCTCTTAAAAATGTGAATATTTGCTGAAAATCTCTAAAGTAACGTTTTTCTTAATCAACAGTTTCAGAGAACTGGAATTTTTATAGTTGTGCATTTTGCTCAGAATACATACTATCATAAATTTACAGTTGATGATTGATACAGTTAAATTGTAAACCTTTCAAAAATAATATTCTTGTTTATTCATTAAGTCACAATCAATGTGAAACAAATGAACAATCTTGGTAAGTATCACTTGTCATGGAAAATACTTTTATGAGGATCAGATGCTCACTAAAATAATAATAAATGTTGAAAGTAACTTTTGAAGTAATTATTAACTGGTTGCTTCTTTGAGAAAGCAACTAGTAACTAGTTACTTTTTTTGAGACAGTACCTACCTACTTATTTGAAGCAATAATTAGAGACTGTAATTAGTTACAAAAATGTAACTGCCACAACACTGCAAAGTTAAGTGAACAACATTTAATGATCTTCAGACAGATTGAAATGACCATCAAAATAAAAAAATTAATTCAATCTGTCCCACAAAACTTAAAATTTACTTTTGTTTTTGATCACCATAAACCAGTGGTGGCCAACCGCGGCGCATCGAGGTCTAGTATGAATTGTGCTAAATATTAAAAATCAAAGATTTAAGCAGTTAAGATGTAGTTAACTAAAAATACAGAGGGAACGAATTTTTTTTGGCGCATCCGAATTAAACCTAACCTAAAAATGGCACGCATCAAAAAATGGTTGGCCACCACTGCCATAAACCTTGTCTTAACCCACTGATGCATATTTATCTTAGCTAAAAAATAGCCACGACTTTCAATTGAAAATTTATAAGAATAACTGACCCGAGAAAGGCACATCTCTCAAAATAGTAGGAACCCAACCTCTCCACAAGCTCGAAGGACCTACTGACTTCAGTTCATGAATAAGGGCTCCAAACACCTCTGAAGATAAAGATAACTAAAATATAAGTGGTCTTAATACTGCCTACAAAGAGTTCAATCATAAGACTCTAAAGCCAAGTTGATCATGTGGCAGAACTTAGAACCAACCAACAATACTGCACCATCAATTGGAGCAACAGTCCAAAAGGAAAGTTAGCAGTAATTTCAATAACTTGTCAGTCAATAAACCTCTAACTATCTACAAATAATTGCAGCTTTTATTTAATTCAATTCCTTAATAAACTTAATAAACCTTACCTTGCTTAACCTAACAAAATAACAAAAATAACTGAACTATAATTTAAATAGTAAAAATTAATGAAAGGATGTTGTCAATCTAAATATATCCTTGCTTTGAAATTGTGAATGTATTCATTTTGTATCAACACAATTGACCGACTACTTCCAGAATGAGAGAAAAATTATACTGCCTAACAGCAAGGCTGAAAATCTCTAAAATAACATTTTTATCAATCAACAGTTTCAGAGAACTAGAATTTTTATAGTTGTGCATTTTGTTCAGAATACATACTATCATAAATTTACAGTTGATGATTGATACAGTTAAATTGTAAACCTTTCAAAAATAATTTTAAGATGTATTCTTTAAACACTAAAATTCATACATATACTAACCTTTGTACGATATATTCTTAGACTGTATTTTAGTACGAAGAAGCTCTAATGGAGAAAAAAGTGTGACTGCCCAACTTCTGGCCAAACCTCCTGCCATTCCCCCAGCCCAAATAGGTTGCTCTTGAGGGGGGTAATAGTGGCGAATTGTTTTTAAAAAATTCTCATAGGAGGTTAAATAAATTATTGTGTTTGGTATTGCCACAATGAGGGTAGGTGGCAACCCAGACCAAAGGGACTTAAAACCCTCACTCCTGGAAATCTTAATAAAGGCATCAATGGTACCATTTAATTTATCTGGAATTGGTTTGTTATACCAAGGGCTGTAATTGGAATTGGAGTGGACACTGGTTGCACAGTTGCAGATGTGGTCCATTAATCCATTGCAATATAGAAAACAACGACTGCTCAGAAGAGCTCTTTGCTGTGTCTGCAGTCTTACTTTGACAACATCAAAAGGGGTCACTGAAAAATTTAACATCATTATATTAGTTAGGTATATAGGCACAACTTAAATTTCTACTAATGAGGATGGATCAGAAAATAAAGTGAAAACAGCTGTACTTCTTTCAACAAAGATTAACTGAAGTACGAGTCTAATTGAAAACATTTGCACTAAATAATAGTTACTTTTCAACATAAAAACAAACACATTGAGACATTTGTCTGGCAGCAATATGGTTGATTGTCAATTTTTCCTATACTGAAGTTCAGGTCCTCTCTGACATGTCTTCTGAGCAAAGTAGGAATAGCATTTTAGCATTTTAAAACTCAGCATCTGTTCTGAAGCAACATTCTCCCAATTTACATTTCAGTGGTCTGAAAAGATGTTCACTTGCTGTGAGACTCAGACTGTATGAAGGATAGGGAAAAAACCTGGCACCTGTACCCAAAAAAGTGTTCTAATTGTCAGTTGGACAAGCATTATTGCAGAGAAGAAAAACATCCTTCAACAACTCTTGGTGAGTTATGGCATACTGCTGTGCCTGGTTCCCCATCTTAAGCTTCTTTTGCAGTGCTGAATGTGATGTGTCCACATCATGAATGCTCTCTCTGTTCCTGGAATAAATGTGGTGAGTACTGATCAACTACAAGGCTATATAGTACCATCAGTTATCATCAATGTAGAAATACACTGGACCACACCTGCCTTGTGGCCCAATGTATCTTGAATTTGGGGACTAACTGTACATGTAGCTAGTCCAAATATTATTCAATGGTTTCTTAAACTAAGATCAAAATGGCCTTTTTCACCTTAATCTCTGATCCACCTTTGGATTTAGTCCTAAGCCTACTAATATTAACATAACTAGTATGAAAATACAAGGTTATTATTTTAAAAAAAAAAAAATATATCTATAGCTATTTTCTTTTGGGGGGGGGGGGGGGGGGGGGGGGTTAGTAGTAGTAGTAGTAGTAGTAGTAGTAATCTAGTGTCTTTGAGACATCATTACTTAGTACAGACTAGTTACAACCTACCATTCAAAGAAATTTTTGCCTTTGAAAAAAATATTCATAGATACATTTATTTCAATCTAATCTGAACCCACACCACTAGATCAGAGACCTTCATTGGAAACTGCTATAATGGTTTGTATATACTTTGCAAACTTACCTACCTACTTAATGCATCAGTTTAAAAGCAAATAAAAGTAAATCAGTGTGCGCTTGACCCTAAACTGAACCAACACAAATTTTTTAAGGTTTAATTTTCTTTGATTAAGCTAGTCAAGACTAACTTCCATCTGATTTATGAACATGATTAGGAATTGACTAGAACATAATGTTCAGAAAAATTAGTGAGCTTTAACAATCTAATATACAAATACCATATATGGAGCTCTTACTTTTACACATCTCCAGAATTTCCCTGAACAATACACAGTAGCTAAAAAAAACGAATAATAAGAAAGGAAGACTATGGTACTTACTAAATATAGCTGTAATAAATCCTCCTGTGCATGATGATATCATTTGTTGAGTAACAGTGAGGCCATTGTGTTCTGACATTTTATACAAATTTTGTTTAGGAAAAACTTATTTTTACAGCTTAAAGTTATTTATACCTTAATTTTTTGTACAGCTATTTCAGAGGCTCAGTGTCTCATAAAAATTTGGGTTTAGTACAATGAACTATGTTCAAATGCTTAATTAGGACCTTTAATAATTAAAGTGCCGATGTTAAAATGTAATGTATTTAGTACAATATCACTACAGGCTACAAAATTTATCAATAGGCCACTGTGTAAAATCTGGAAAATAATTTTAGAAGATCAGTTATAATTAAGAACGTAGCTACTCTACTTGGTCTATGAACGTGTACTGATTTTGCCAAATAGTGAAATTGGAAAACATGCTTATGTATGTATATTTCAAATATCATTTGATAAAAATGAACTTAGATCCTAACCATTTCATTTAAATGCATCATTACAGCAAAGTGTAAATATTACAGTAATATAATAAGGACTATTTCATATACACCATGTTATAACTTGTATAGCTAGAACTGACTTGCACTCGAGTATATTGGCAAAAAGCAAACAAATTTCTCTATACTATAAAATGACTTAAAACATGCAAGCATACACAAGGTATCACCTTCCAGATGTGTCTCATTGCTACAACAATGCATTCTCTTTTTATGGTAAAAAAATTTGGCCAAAAGTGTCCTGAATGTGATGGTATATTGCTGAAGACCATTAAGGAACTGTAATATATTCAATTCCTTATGGGAAAAACAAGTGGACAAATCTAATCATTTATTTTTGTCATCTTCACATGGTATTTAATACTTCTGGAATGTGATGCCTCAGATGCATTTCACAGTATTAAAAAAATCTCATTTCCCAAGGATTTGGGGTGGGAAGGCAGAAACAACCGAGATGTAAAGTACAGAAGGTAAGGAAAAGGAGAAAAGGCAGAAACTATAGCATACACACCCATTCACACAGGATTCCTGGTGGACCAATGCCCCAAATCCAATAGCAAGATACTACACCTGTAGACAGTAGCTACTTCAGGATGAACTATCTGTACTTGGGACGAGAACAAAGCCAGTGGGGCCAACTCCTCAGTTAGGTACCAAGTGTGTCTACCTAGTGCCACACATGCTTTGTCAACTATTGTGGCATCATATGGGGCAAATTCAGCCAAGGTTTTGACCAAATTCAAGTCAGTCAGTGGCGCACTTGCTGGAACGGGGCAAACAATCCACCATGGGACATAAACAGCGACTGTGAACACAGCAAACCATTCTAACTTGCTGATTTGACTTTTAGTCACAACCTCGGCTTCGGGAAACTGCTCTTTGATCTGGCCTGACAAAAGAACAATCTTGAGGGTATAGAGCAGTTTAGCCATCCACCTTGCTTTGTGAAGTGCGCCGGGGTAGACCATTGTGAAGTTCACTGGCTCAGATCCTTTAGTTACAAGCAGCAGACAAAGCTCTACCAGCTCCTTGTAGTCGCCATGTGTAAATGGTTGGGCTAGAGATTCACGGAAGTAGTCAGCCATCTCCTGCTGGCGCTCCTCAAACACTCCAGGCATCGCGGGGTAGTAGTATTTCTTTTTTTCATTGTACGCCAGTTGAGAGAAATGGTTCTTGAACCTAGAAATGCAATTATTGGGATTATTGTATTTCGTACTAATCTATAATATTGTTTTAGGGGTATTAAGATTGATATGATCGATCATTTGCTTGGTGTTAGTATATCTTATAAGTCTAATAAAAGAAATTCCACTAAATTTGTTCATTAGATAATAATATTCCTTGTTATTTTGTAAAGCTTATGACTCACCTTTGGAAAACCATTATGTTTGGACTTGAAGAGCCCTCCACTTTCAAGCAATCCCAGCAAACACCTAGGATGACTTCGCCCACATGCCTGCGACAGGCGCACCAGAATATGGCACGCTCTAATTCCTTTTGGAGGGAGATGCAAGCAGCTGTTTTTTGTCCTGAAAAAAAAATGTAATTGTAGTTTAAGGCCACCATTTCAGGCACGTGCTTTTGGCAGATTTCTGTTAAATCATTCACTGTATTTTGGTATTAACATAGTGATAAATTCACGCTGATGTTTGAAATAGGTTTACCTGTATTGATGAAGTTGTGTCAAAAACCATACCAACGACATTCTGTTCACACTCCCAATCGACCAGAAGTTGTTTGGTTGCTGTTGATATCAAGTCTCCTTGAACCAGGCCAGCTTTTTGAGTCAAATGCAGAAGAGGTGGGACTCCAAGAAGCTTTGTGCCATTGACACCAGACACAAGAATGGGCAGGCAGTCATCAGTGCCTTTGGAATCCAGCGTGTCCATAAGTTTACCATCCCAGTGCACCAGTACTTTGTCTGATAGTTGCCATTCATCCATGATTTTTAAACATTTCTGACACGATGGAAGCTCGGTATCGGTGGGCCGTCCTTGCATTTAGACTCAGCTTTGATGTATCTCCACCACATGCAGATACAAGGGAGTACACAATTGCACTCAGCTGGGTTGGTGAGATGTTGTTTCGAACACTGCATGAAACAAGTTCTGCCGACTTCAGAATATCATGGGGCACAAAAATTGAAACTCCCTCTTTCACTGTTCTCCGATGTTTTCTCTTTGGTTCAGCAGTGCTGGCCTCATCAATGTCATCGTCCTCATCAGAGCTAATAGGTGAATCAATATCAGCCTGTACATTCTCAGCATGATCACAGTGCTCTCTCTCTTGTCGCTTCTCTTCTCACATCTGCCTTTTCTGTCGCTTCTGAACCTTTTCTGCGAGTACTTTGTTTACCCCAGAGTAGGTAGCTACTCTGTCACTTAGCATGCTTTTCATAAAGAGTAAGTCAGTATCGATGGCATCTTGTTCGGCCTGAGTTTTCCCCTTTTTTGCAGCCGCCATGTCTTTCAACACTGTGTTCTTATAAAATTTCATCGTCAGGCTCAATTCTGATTTAAACTTCATAATTCCAGGATCATCAGCCCGTCTTCTATCCTCATTCTTTTTCATAAGCATCATGTAGTCTTTGTCAGAGTAAGTTTTAATCACTCGGCCAATATTGTTCCTGCCTGTAATTGTCGGGACATTCGCCTTCTGGTAATGCAAAAGCACATTGTCAATGGTGGCAGATAAAGCCTGGTCCCAATGCATATCCTGAAGGTTTGCTAATAGATATAGTAAGACCTGCCTATTAGTTGGCAGTTTGCAGCCCTTTATTTCCTTTTCTTCTTCTCGGGGGTACGGTGCCCAATAACATTCTGACATACTCATCATCTTGCCGTGTATCCATGATTAAATTCTCTATTCACAACATCAAATCACTGTCAAGGGAAAAGAAAAGAGCATCATTAAAATTAAATGCAATAAAATAATACGTGGAAAATTTGTGGGTCAGCATTCCAGACCTGGAAATGAAAATCTGATAAAATGTGCTATTTTCACACTTATTTATGAAGTTCATAAGCTGAAATAGCAATACTTGCTGGTACGACGGTACTAGCTCAAACATGCACCGATCTCCAAGAAAATTTACAGGGGTGTTTCCTAGATAAATACACAACACTAAAACTTTGAACAGCATTGTAGGACCATTTTTTGATTTTTGGAGGGCAACAGTCACACCCTAGTGTGCGCGCGCACACACGCACACCTTAGAGGGAACAT
Source organism: Bathynomus jamesi (assembly GCA_023014485.1). NCBI lineage: Eukaryota > Metazoa > Arthropoda > Malacostraca > Isopoda > Cirolanidae > Bathynomus > Bathynomus jamesi. The sequence goes on along the minus strand of JAJOZX010000318.1, from coordinate 240,142 downwards.
TGCTCATACTTATTATTAGAAAATCCCACCTTCATATCAAAAAATTACATTATTTTACTGACGGATGTGCAGGACAATATAAAAATTGTTTCAACTTTAACTTTTGTAAACATGAAGATTTTGGGCTGGAATGTGAGTGGCATTTCTTTGCCACAAGCCATGGTAAGAGCACTTGTGATGGGATTGGGGGTACAGTGAAGAGATCTGTAGCCAGAGCAAGTATGCAGAGAACATTTGCAAATCAAATACTAACACCAGAAGACATGTTTCAATTTTGTTCAAACAATATAAGTGACAGCATAAATTTTTTTTAATAAATTCTGAAGAAATTGAAGTTATGGAAAAAATTTTAAGTGACATAAAAAAAAAGTATGTGGCTAACAGGAACACAAAAATTCTACAGATTTGTACGTATTAATGCAAATAAAAACATTTGAATTATCTTCTGATGAAGTTGGCGAGGTGAGGATTATAAACAAAGCTTTTTTGGGTGAAGATAATGTTGAAGTTAATCCGAAAATAGGAGAGTACATAGTTTGTACTTACAATGATCAGAAATGGTTGGGATTTGTACATTCCTATAATGTACCCATCAGGATATAGTGTTTACTATTACTTTCCACAAATTAGAGATACATACCACATATCAAGAGAGAAAATTTTAGGTTTATTAAGCACACCAACTTTAAAGCCAGGAATAATGTGTATTCAATATGTTCTCCCAGAAAATGAGTTGAAAAAACTCGTGTAATTATGAATCAACTTGATGTAATATATGTTCAATTTGTATTTTTGCTGTTTATTTTCATCCATGTGAATATATCATTTGTAGTTCTCTATTTTAGTCTGCAGGAGTAAAAATGTCAAAATTTCACAATGTGCATATTTTTTCAATAATTTTTAAAATATCTTGCAACTTGATACCCACATTTTTCATTGTTTGTATCTTTTAACAATTAATGGAAGTTTAATAAATGGAAAAAAAAATTTTTTTTATTTCACTGCATAGGGGGGATGGGGGTCAAAAAGAAAAATAAAAAAAAGGGGAGGAAATTTTCATTATTGTTCTACACATTTGAATGTGGTATCATTTAATAGATCTCTTCATGCTGATTCTAAAAATGTAGTTTTATAGGTCTACAAGAAGATGTTGGGAGTTTTTGCCCATTAAAGTTAGGTGGTAAAGTGGGGTCCCCTATCTCAAAAACTATGGGTCATAGAACTTTTTTATTTTGACCAGTGAAATCAGCACCCGGAAGAACCCCATATGTAAATTTTCATCAAAATCCGAGTCAGAGTGGTGATATGCATTGGGTGTCTCTCTTGGAATGCCCCAGCTATAACTCATGTAATTGATCAATTAATGTCAATTGTTAAAAATTATACCCCTAGATCTGGCAGTCATATGGTACATCATCCAATGAAAATAAACTTTTGATAGTTTATGTAGTTATACTTAGATATAGATATATAGAATAGATAGTTATATTTGTGTAATTGTAATTGATTCAGACAAAATTAATTGTAATTGATCTTGAAATTGTGAAGTATAATACTAACTGTAATTAATTTGAAGAAAAATAAAAAAAATTGTAATTGTTTCCATTTTGTGTAATTGAACCCAACCCTGGCTTTTAAGCTACGTGTGGTTTTTTTTCTTTTTAGATAAACATGGATTTCAGCAGTTTGAATATGGGCAGGTTCTGTTGTGACCCATTTAAAAAAAACAAAGGAAAAGTGAAAAAAGGCATTTGTGTATTGACTAAAAATTTGATTGATCAAAATCCTGAACTGAAACTAACAAATAATCATAAAGCATGTGCAACCTGTTGAAATATACTAGCAAATCATCCATCCCCAATGCCTGAATGTGAACCACTTGAAAAATCACCATCCACCTCATCAAGTGCCCCATCTGAGCTAGAAACCATTGGAGATGTAGTTGAAATGCAGTAATATGAGCTTAGTAAATTCAATGCTTCATTGGCCACACTTGATGAGACCCCAATAAAACCATATAAACTCTCTGACAGTGCTGGTTATGCAGAGAGAAAGTTGAGGAAAGTACCGTAGTAGTAGTTGTGAAAAGAAAGCTTGAACTTGCAACTAAACAACCAATTTCATGCAGTGACTCAGATGATACAGAACTGGAGATTCTTCAACAACTAAAAGAAATTTAATCAAGTGACAAGTCAGTGAAAAACTGACAATGCTTACTATCCTACCAAAAAGATGGACACAAGTAAAGATCAAAGAAGAATTTAAGTGCTCAGATTACATGGCTAGGCAAGCAAAGAGTTTGGTGAGGGAGAAGGGAGTGCTTTCAACTCCTAATCCACATTTGGGGAAACGCCTGAATAGTGAAACTGCTGCCAAAGTAATTGACTTCCATCATTCACCAGATGTGAGTAGACAAATGCCAGGGTTGAAAGACTGTTTCTGTAAAAGGAGCTGATGGTAGGCAGGAAAGAAAACAAAAATTGCTAATCTTATGCAACTTAAAAGAAGCATTTGACCTTTTTAAAATAAATCATCCAACAATTAAAATAGGATTTTCAAAATTTGCAGAGCTTCAAGCCAAAAGAATGTGTGTTGCCAGGTTGCCAAGTTGAATAATGACCTCAGTTTTTGTCTAAAGTCAAATCTTTGGTAGGATAAATAATTACCTTGAAAGGCGTATACAAATACTTTATTATTATTATAAATGTAACAATAATGGCTTCCATAAAATATACTGTAAATACCTAAGAACTGCCTTTTTTAAATACAAAGTTATGTTGATGCCTCTTTTTTCATGGTTTCACCCAGCTAGACAAGAATCAGTTCTTATAACTCAATTGGTAAAAATAAAGGAATAGGTTAGTTTAATATACATATTAGAAGGCAAATTGTCTTTAAAATAGCAGACATTATAGATCTATGAGACAAATCTAATGGTACTTTTCTCAACACTCTAGCTCAAACAGTTCCAAAGAAATGGCACTCCAAATTTTGGTAGAAAAAGGTACTTGGTCAAAATGGAGGTAGGTATGGTCCACCGAAATGGCTGTAGTGTCTATACTAACTTAATCAACACTAGAAATCTTGTTCTAGGTTAAGGTAGACATGTGTACCCAAAATTGGGTGAAAGGAGAAGAAAATCAGTTGTGACATCAAATAACCTACACAAGGTCAAAAGGTCAAAAATAAGATCAACTTTTTTTTTTTATCACTGAGGTAAAATATAAATAGGAACAAAGTTGTAGATTTGCTTAAAAGCTTTAAAATAGTGTTTAAATGGTCTCTAAGTGCAATAGGAGCTGAGATATTTCATGTTGAAATATGGTATGACCTTAGAAATTGACTTTTTTTTACAAAATTCAAATGGCCATATCTCCAGAACCATATGACCTAGTGTTGAAACAAATGCCATTCTATTTTTCTCATCGAAATCTATAAGTGAGCCAATTTTCAAAAAAAATCAGTGATGGTCACATTTTTTCAACCCAAAATTCCATTGAACTGACATAGAATGACTCATTATAGATATTATGAACCTATTTCATAAGCTAAAAATCTTTCTGCATGATTCTGACAGTCCATACAGTTTGAAATCCTTGCTAGAGTCTAGCAGGTTCTGTGCTATTACATGTATATGGGTTCTGGAACCTGTGTGCAGGTTCCAGAGGAACTTCATATTTTCTTTACTCCCTTATTTTTATTCTCTCATGACCATTTGGAATTGATGAACATAGACGTATGAAGTTGGGGGGGGGGGGGGATCTGGAGGGACTATATCAACTGCAATGCTGTAGTTTTGCTTGTCATTTAGAAATGTTATAGCAAAGTTTTATCTCATTTTTGTAAATTGTAATATTTTTTATATAAAAAAAAAAGCTTTAATATATGTTACTCATACTCTAACCTTCACATTATTTTATGCTACACAGTGCTTATGCGGAAATCAGGGCACCCTGAAAATTTTTAGGGCAAATTTTTCCCACCCCCACTAGTAAGGTACCATCCCATACACCAATCAGACATGTGGTCAATTAATGGGTTTCTATTACTATTGATTCCTTCTATTACTATTACTTTTGTATGTGGGGTACTTTACTCATTTTAAAAGGAAAGATCTTTATGTCTATTTAAATGCAATCAGAAGCAGTGTGTTAAACAAAAACAAACTTTATTTCAGACAACATTATACAAGAGGTCCATAGAAGATTGAGAGATAGTTGTCTGGAGCACTGACTAAGTGGGCCAGTGAATCACTGTGTATAATGAACATACAAATACAATGATCCAACCATGAGGTGGTGTGCCAACTATCACTAACATAAGTAAAACTATCACCAGGAAGACTACACATGGATGAAAGGGTCAAGTTATTATCTTCACAGAAGGCTTTCAAACAATGCCTCATTTCTATAAATGTTTCTACATGTTTATATAGATATTTAATTGTTGAGAAAGGAGCCCAAAATGTGTATCATTTCAGTGACTAGTTACTAAAATATTTAGTTTTGAATAACAATAAAACCTATACGTTCTGGTAACAATCTGAGTGACTGCATATGCTACGAACTCATCCTTAAAGGGTTAAATGGTTGCTAAACAAAGAATTATCATCAAGCACATTAGTATTAAGGTCACCAATAATAGCTACACATGTTGTATCCAACTCATCAATAATACTGCTGACCTGCCCCAATTTAATGAGGTAATAATCTTCATTATCAACTGCCTGAAAAGGCATATAGATACATAGAATTACAAATTTTTTAGTGTCTTCACAAATTTCTATTCCAGTTAGCCAATTCAAACCAAGTTTTAATTCACTAATATATTTCCCATACTCCCTCCATAGAATGCTACATGACCAAGTGGGTGGCCTGCAAGGAGACCATCTTGTTTATCTCTGGTGGCCTCCCCAATCCCATGAAATTACTGGACAGGCTATTCAGGTCCTTTAAGTCATTTCCATAGCCATGTTTCCTGCAAACAGAGAATATCAGCATCCTCTAACAGCTTATCAATTATGATCTGCCTGTGTTTGCTGTTATTGCCTAAGCTTAGGCCTCTACAGTTACGAGAGATTACCTTGAATGTTGCAATTAGGAAGATGCAAGAGTTCTGCCAGCCATCTCTACATGTTGAATTCCACTTATACCAGGCACAGCAGTTACAGCATTAGACCCAACTAGATTTTCCTCCACAGTACCATACAACACATGATGTCTCCATAATTACTCTCTCCAGCACTTGCAAGAGGGGCTGCAGGTGTTTTTCTTCCCTTCTCATAGAAATGCTGTACATATACCTATTCCAGCCATACTGCTGGATCCATAAATAGCCCTGGATCATCACAGACTACTGTAACTTGAAAGGAACTATACATAATCCATCTGGAGTCAATTTTCCTACATATAACCTGAAGGCTCACTTATCTTCCACAAATGCCTGCAGCTCTTCAGCTGTAAGATCAGGGTGACATCAAGACAAAAATGCTTGCAGTCTTCATTGGTACAGCCATCATACAATCTGTTTTGGCAGCCCCTATGATACCCCACCATTCTCTGCCACAGGCTGACTCCCTGTAGCCAATGCATGAGTGGGACCAGACCTCATTGAGGGACCACCACCATTAGCTACTGCAGTGGCTGCAGTTCTCAGAGGGGTCACTCGCTTCTGGCCCCTCCTTACCACCATTGTCCAAGATGCCTCATCATGACCCCCAACTGCATTCCCAGCATCCTGATTCACCAAGGCCCTTTTGGGGGTACCCTGTGTGAGATGGTGATGTAGCAGTGTTTGGGTTCAGGGATCCAGAATAAGACTGAGAAGCAGAAGGCTCTGCACTCATGGAACCAGGATGAGGCTAAGCGGCAGAAGGCTCTACACTCATGGAACCAGGAATGAGGCTGAGCAACATCCAAATAAATATTTGTTTCAACTAAATCATTACAATTTCAGAGACTGTAGGTCTTGATAAATTTTACTTTATTGAAGGAAAAATTGGTTATTATTCGTTTTTTGACCCAGTCACACCCAGCTATAACAGCAATATATATTGAATAACCAATCAAAACTGAATAAGAAAATATATATATTATCTGGTGCAAATTTGTATAAAATATGTTTTTTTATTAAAATATATTTCCTATTTTTGATGTTTTTTCAATATATATACGTATATCGACTATTTGGTGAATATTTCTTATTTTTGGTGATTCTGGTTACTTCTGCGTAATTCAATTTGTCCTGTTTTACAAATAAATCGTTTTTAGCAATTGTTCGTCTGTTCAGTTTGGTTTTTTTGTGACTAGAAGTATGACGTGTGTCATTTCAGTTTAAGGGCAGGTGAAATTTAGCGGACTACCCATGCAAGGTTGGCACATGTTATTACATTATCATTTGTATAATTTAGGTCTCGGGGGTAGGGGGTCGGAGCCCCTGTAAAGATCACGCATCACAAATTGATCAGTCCTAATGTTTTACGGACAGTTCAGTACGTGACACCGGTTAGGTCAACTGTATGCCCTTGATGATTAGTTAGGTTGTCATGATATTTTTGTTTAAATTCATTAGTTTAAACAAAAATGATGAGTGCAAACTTTTCTGGTTAATTTTGAGGTGTTTTGTACGAAACTGCCATCCGTTTCCTGTGCAAATGTGTAGTTTTCAAGATGACAATATCTCAAAAACTACGCATTTGCACAGGAAATGGATGGCAGGTTCGTGCAGAGCACCTCAAAATTGACCAGAAAAGTTTGCTCTCATTATAAAAAGAGTGGGTCAAAAAACGAATAATTACCTGCATTTCTAGCAAGAAATAGTTTTCTAGTGTAATTTGATATGCTTTATTCAAATCTAAGCTTCAGTTGTTGTATAAATGTTCCGAAAGGGGAACTTAACCTAACAACGTAGCATTACCTTTCAAATCTGAGCTTAATTTGTTGTGCAAATGTTCCAAATCAGAACCTACCATAATTGGTATTTTTTGGTTAATATTCGTTTTTTGACCCAGTCACACCCAGCTATAACAGCAATATATATTGAATAACCAATCAAAACTGAATAAGAAAATATATATACAGTGCCCGCGAAAAGTATCCGATCACTCAAGAAAATACAATATTTTCCCTTGATATTCAGAGACACATAATTCACTTTCTATTTGTTCTAGCGACATCTGGTAACTTTGAGGTTGCTCGCTGATATGAGAGCTATCCAACGCATTCTCAAATTAGTGTTCTGGTAGCCTTCGTTGCGGGTGGCTGTGTCTCAAAGTTGTCAGATTTCACGGTTTGTATAAATTTATTGATATTTTGTTATTTTTTACAGAAAGTGGTGTAAATAAAATTTATATATAATGTGTGCTAAAAAACAACTTAAGAGTGATTGTCGAGGTGCTATTGTTGCTTTGCATACATGTGGGAAATCACAGAGACAGATAGCTAAGGAATTAAACATATCCCAAAGTACCGTTAATTTATGGGTTTCACGGGCTAAGAACAATGCCGGCCTAACCACGCCAGTCCATAAAAAACGATCTGGCAGACCGAGAAAAACAAATTCACGAACAGACAAACTTATGAAACGTTTAGTATTGAAAAACCCAACAATAACTGCGAAAGAAATAAAATTTAATATGAATAATTTGTTATCTGGTGTTTCTGAACGAACTATCCAGGAGCGGCTCCAAAAAGAACTCGGATTACCATCTCGCCATGCTGCTGAAAAACCGTTCATTAATGAAAAAATGCGTAAAAAACGTGTCGCATTTTGTAAAAAATATATTCATTGGACTGTTGATGACTGGAAGAAGGTTTTATTTAGTGATGAGTCGACATTTTTGACATTCAGAAGTTGTCCAAAAAAGGTTCGCCGGCCCATTGGCTCAAATAGGATGGACCCTAAATACACCCTAAAGACAATGAAACACCCTCCAAGTGTGATGGTTTGGGGTTGTTTCGGTTACTATGGGCGTGGAAACCTATATTTTCTTCCGAAGAACACAACTATGAATGGTGCACGGTATTTAGCAATGCTACAGGATAAACTTCCAATGGCAATGGGCAATCCAAAGGACAAAAACATACATGCATGATCGTGCACCATGTCACAGGGCCAAAATAGTGACAAAATGGATTACTGACAATAAATTTGATATTTTGGATTGGCCTGGTAATAGTCCAGATCTCAATCCGATAGAAAATATGTGGCTAATAATAAAAAATAAGGTTGAATGCCACGACACTGGCTCAGTCGAAAAATTACAAGAAGCCATCAAAAAGGTATGGTGCAAGGAAATATCAGTGGAAGTTTGTCAAAACTTGATTAAATCCATGCCAAAACGTCTAGAACAAGTCATTTTACACACCAAAATACATTTTTCTAGTAGTATTTGATGTGATTTGTTCAAATATGACCCATTTGCGTCAGAAATAAGATCCAACAAAGTTATAGTACTTTGAAGTTTAGCTCATTTTCAAGGGAAATGGAAGTCAAAATCTAAGCAAAACATCAAATATTACTAGAAAAATGTATTTTGGTATTCATTAACCGAACCTAACCGTGGCTAAATGAGCCTAGAGTATTACCTTATTATGGATTAGGTGGTGGATACAGACGAGAGCTCGTTTAGCCACGGTTAGGTTAGGTTAATTAATACCAAAATACATTTTCCTAGTAATATTTGATGTGTTTTGCTTAGATTTTAACTTCCATTTCCCTTGAAAATGAGCCAAACTTCAAAGTACTGTACTATAACTTTGTTGGATCTCATTTCCGATGGAAATGGAGGTCATATTTGAACAAATCACATCAAATACTACTAGAAAAATGTATTTTGGTATGTAAAATGACTGAGTGGGATAAAATACATAATTACCTTTCATTCTACTATTATGATATCAATCTTGTGAACTTGATTTTGAAGACCTAATCCGCCTTGTTGACCTCGATGAAGATAAAAGTTGGATGTTTTTTCCAATCACGGCATAATTCCAACATCCGTGACTTGCCCTAAATGTAATACTGCCTGTATTTTAAGACAAGACTCGAAGGTGTTTAGGTGCCGTAAAAAAAATCCAAAAAATAAGTGTGAGTGTGGATTTACTGTTTCTATCTTTAAAGGCACATGGCATCCTCATTACCGGAAATATTTCGCACGATACTTGTTCCTGGCAGAATATCCTGACGATTCTACAGTTCTGCATCACTTCCTTACTGCAATTGCAGAACTATATCCTCCAAAATAAGGTGACTGGTTAGGTTAGGTTGTATTTAGCATGAATATAAACTTTTCTGGTCGATTTTGAGGTGTTTTGCACGAATCTGCCATCTGTTTCCTGTGCAAATGCGTAATTTTCAAGATGACGATATCTCGAAAACTACGCATTTGCACAGGAAACGGATGGCAGATTCGTGCAGAGCACCTCAAAATCGACCAGAAACGTTTGCTCTCATTATAAAAAGAGACGGTCAAAAAATGGTAATTATTCGTTTTAGTGCTTTTCCTCCTTTCTGAACCAAAACACATTTTTCTGGTGTTTTGTGGTGTGATTTGTTCAAATCTGAACTTCGTTTCTTTGGGAAATGAGCCATTTTTGAGAAATTTTAAAATTGAAAATTTCTCAAAAATGGCTCATTTCCCAAAGAAACGAAGTTCAGATTTGAGCAAATCACACCAAAAAAATGTGTTTTGGTTCAGACCTAACCTAAACTGACCTAACCTGACCTGACCTAACCTGACCTGACCTAACCTGACCTAACCTAACCTGACCTAACCTAACCTAACCTAAACTGACCTAACCTAAACTGACCTAACCTAAACTGACCTAACCTAAACTGACCTAACCTAAACTGACCTAACCTAAACTGACTGACCTAACCTAAACTGACCTGACCTAACCTAAACTGACCTGACCTAACCTAAACTGACCTGACCTAAACTGACCTGACCTAACCTAAACTGACCTGACCTAAACTGACCTAACCTAAACTGACCTAACCTAAACTGACCTAACCTAAACTGACCTAACCTAAACTGACCTAACCTAAACTGACCTAACCTAAACTGACCTAACCTAAACTGACCTAACCTAAACTGACCTAACCTAAACTGACCTAACCTAAACTGACCTAACCTAAACTGACCTAACCTAAACTGACCTAACCTAAACTGACCTAACCTAAACTGACCTAACCTAAACTGACCTAACCTAAACTGACCTAACCTAAACTGACCTAACCTAAACTGACCTAACCTAAACTGACCTAACCTAAACTGACCTAACCTAAACTGACCTAACCTAAACTGACCTAACCTAAACTGACCTAACCTAAACTGACCTAACCTAAACTGACCTAACCTAAACTGACCTAACCTAAACTGACCTAACCTAAACTGACCTAACCTAAACTGACCTAACCTAAACTGACCTAACCTAAACTGACCTAACCTAAACTGACCTAACCTAAACTGACCTAACCTAAACTGACCTAACCTAAACTGACCTAACCTAAACTGACCTAACCTAAACTGACCTAACCTAAACTGACCTAACCTAAACTGACCTAACCTAAACTGACCTAACCTAAACTGACCTAACCTAAACTGACCTAACCTAAACTGACCTAACCTAAACTGATTGGGTTTTGTTGCCAGACCGTAATATCCAGCTTTTCACGTCTTTCCAACAACGCTCAATATTTTGAATGTGAACGGTGTCTTCCACGAACCGCTGTGAATGGTTGACTGTCCGGTGAATATAGCCTAGATTTCCAAGTTGAGAATACACACGCCACTTGTCGGAATAGATTGTAGTCCCAGGCCTAATATGTTGCTGGATCAGGCGAACAAGAGTTGTTGCGTCTCTCTGAGGAACCGCAAACAACAGTAGTTTTTTGGAACTGCGTTCCAAGGTACCAAAAACCCAGGCAATCACAACCTCCGCAAACCAAAATGAAAACCAGACTGAAAAAGCATTCTTAAATGAGTATGCATTATGAGAGATTCAAAATGTACGTCTCTGATTGGTCAGATAAGGTCACGTGAAACAAAAACGATTTTTAATTGGTTGTTTTGACCTGTTTCCTAATTTTGCCACGAGATGTCTCCCCATAAAACTGGAGAGGGCGACGTTCGTTAAAATTTTAACAGCGTTAAAAGCTAAATACTCGGTCAATGGCCTATAATGGCTGCTTTTTACATCTAAATTTTAAAAAAAAAAATAATTTCCATAAAAAATAATTATTACATTTCCTTGATTTTTATCAGTTTCCCTGAGGTTTCAAGGTGTCCTGAATATGAATTTATATGTTAAATTGTCATAGAATGTCTCCTTCTATCGAAAACGAACAAAGCATTAAAACGAATATTAACCCAAAAAACGAATAATTACCGAAATGCAGGTCATAGCATTTACTGCATACTTAGCCAGTAAAGTTATACAGTATTGCCTGTTCATACACTATTTAGTGTTAGGTTACCACTTAAATGTTTACATAAAACTGGATTAACATATGGTCTACTTTTAAATCATTCTATTCATAAATCATATCCTCTATTCTACAGTCCATCTAAGCCGCACGTGCACCAGCCACTTCCAAACACAGCCACCAATTCAACCGTCGAATACCCTGAAATAAAGATGAGAGCAGCATTTAATGCTGTTCTTATCTTTATTTCACCTTTTACAAAACCCCAAGCTGTCCTCCAACTGAACATTCTACATTAGTAATTCTAAATTTAGAAAAAGTATAAAAAATCTCGAGAACAAATTAATAATTACCTGTTACCATGCCCTAGGTACCTAGTGTAGAAAGAAGTGACAACTGACAATCTTTTATTTTGATAATTTCTGCTCCAAAAATTGCTACTATGCAATGATGTCATAGTCGGTAAATATACAGTATAGACTCGGAATAGCCGATATACTGTATGTATCATACATACAGTCTCAGGATTCCTCTCTTGTGAAAATGTATGCACTAACTCCCAATGAGTAGCCAAATATGTATATACATTTTTAAAATGAATGTGAATCAGGAAATTTTTATTATCTAATTTCAACATAAAAATTTGTTTTTATAAAATTAGCATTTAATTTATAATTTCTTAATAAATATTCTTAATAATTCCAATATTATAGTCATACAACTTGGACGAGGACTATTTTTGCAGCCAGTCATAGATGTTGGCGGTTGATGACGTAATGACTTGACTTTAAATTAAAAACTAATGGAATTATATTAAAAACATTTAAAGTTAAATGGTAATGATGGGGTTGTTTAATCCTCCTCGCAAGATCTAAGGTTATATGACGGAGGAGGCCTACAGCTTTACGTGGAATCTGAACTACAGGTCGCTGCATAGTCTGGAGTCACTCTGGACGTAGAGGTAGGTCTCCCATCCAACTGTGAAAAAACTATAGGGCTATGGGTTGATTGTCTGATACCCTCATCCGTTGGAAATTTCCAGCAGATTACGGTGGAGCGTTAACGACAAAAGCCCTACGTTTTTTCGTTAGAGAGTTATGTATATGTAGGTCTTTAAAGGACCTCTATGTTTATTTGCCTTCGGTATTTGCGTTGCCAAATGGTAAAGAAAGGAATTGCCTTACCTTATTATTTCGTTAGGTCTCGCTTCTGTTTCGATGTAGGGCGCGACGATGTTTTTCGATCTTGGGCCGCGGTACGATGGAGTTACACAATGAGTTGATTTGATATAACTAATATAGGCAGTCTCTGTATTTAAATACCTGAAGGAATAGGCCTATCCTTTTTATAGTTATTAGGTTTTATATTAAGAGGATTTCACTCAGGACTTATAGGAAGATAAAGTACATCTTCTTGCTTAAAGCATTGCTGTAACATAAGAAAGCTCCGAGCGAGCCGCTATAATATATATCTTCGTATTTTTATTATTTGCTGAGTTTGCAAAGTTCGTTGACTCTTCTCTCGATGTAATTTTCATGAGTCAGCAATGGAAAATTTTGAACACGAAATAAATTTTTCTTGTGGTTGGGTGGGCCCAGTGCCTCCATATTGAGTTCTATGTATGTATGTATGGCAATTATTTTCATTCACAATAGGCTATGTCGCCAATCCCGAAGCAATTTTGTAGATATTTAATTCAATTAATTAATAATTTATGTTTAATTATGAAATAAAGGTACCACATACGATACCATGTTGTAAGCATGTATAGTTTTTCCATACCGACCCAATGGCGCTTAACTTCGCTAATCAACGGGAAGCGGCGTAATGATGGCTATGACGGAGCCAGTTTTTTGTAGATAATTGACACATTTTTTGGTTACCACTGTAGACCTTCATTACAGTGAAATTGAAATGTGTTAAATGAATTAGTTTTGTCAGGATTGGTAATATATATATATATATATATATATATATGGGCGTCGATTGCGGGGGGGGAGACGCATGGGACATGTCACCCCCACTTTTTACAAAGGGGGGACAACCTACCAGTTGTTCCCCAGCCACTTTCGTGGATGAATTGCTATAAATGCTAGCTATTAATGGCTAAGGTGACCAGAGTCCCGATTTTGGGCGGGACAGTCCCGAATTTATGACATGTGTCCCTCTTTTCAAAATGTCTCGAAAATGTCCCGCATTTGGAGCAGATTTTCATAAATGTCCCGCTTTATTAAAATTACTATTACATTAGACATTTGATGTCCTTTGAATTAATAGAATTATGCCACATTCCGAATTCCAAATCTAAACACTAACTTGCAAACTGAACTGGTACGATACATGTCGCCGTGCGGCAGTGCCATGATTCCCGACTAGCGTTTCAGCGTTTCATTAGCGGCCTCTGTGTAAAGTTGTGTTGTAGTGTAACGCTTTTATGTTTTTATGGTTGCTTAATTAATAACCTTAATTAATTTTTATCCCTGCATCCTTTTTTTTTTCTTTTGCAGCTAGGTTAAACTTTTTCGTTTGAAGGATAAGGAAAATTATTAATTGTATCGTATGTAAGGTCGTAGGCCTAGTTTGACAACACAAAATGTCTAAAACTAAAAGGAAGTGTACATTTAATACACATCTGCAGTCTAAATATCCATTTATTACAAAAACAACAACAGAAAGTGATGTACAGTGTGAGAAATGTAGAAGTGACTTCAGCATTGAACATGGTGGGATTAATGATATTACTAAGCATCTTGGCTCAAAAAAACACAAATCGGTTGATATCGGTGCTTCATCTAGTAAGATAGTGAGTGATTATTTTAATAAGGATTTAGAAGTAGCTGCTGCTGAGGGTTTGTGGGCTTACCATACAGTCAGGGAAAATCAAAGCTTCAGATCTACTGACTGTGCAACAAAAATTTTGAAAACATGCTTTGAACCAAAATTTTCACGTGCCAGAACAAAGTGCGAAGCGATTGTTTCAAATGTATTTGCACCATATGCTGAAACAGAATTAAAAAAACAATTAAAGGATGCTCATTGCATAACATTGCTAACTGATGCAAACAACCATGGAAACATCAAGCTGTTTCCTGTTTTAATTCGCTTCTTTCAGTCATATGAAGGTGCTCAAGTGAAGCTTATTGATTTTAAATCTCAGCCTGGAGAAACCTCAGATATTGTAGTGAAATATTTAACTGATATTATTGAAGAGCATGACCTGGGCAGAAAATTAATTGCTTTCTGTGGTGATAACACTAACTGTAATTTTGGTGGTGCTGCAAGAAAAGGAGTGAATAACATTTTCAGGAAGCTAAATGACTACATTGGTAGAGAACTAATAGGGATTGGTTGTTTTGCATATATTGTACATAATGCTGTTCAGTCTGCCAGTGACTGTCTGCCAATTGATGTGGAAACAGTGGTTGTAAAAATATATTCGTATTTCTACATCTATACTGCTCGAGTAGAAGAGCTGAAAGAGTTTTGTAATTTTGTGGACATTGAATATAAACAGTTACTGGGATATAGTAAAACAAGGTGGTTGGCATTAATGTCTGCAGTTGAAAGAATACTCAAGTTGTTTCCTGGTCTAAGATCACACTTTCTGAGCTCAACTTTGTGCACTGTCAAGCAGCCACTTTTCACCAAGTGGTTTTAAAGATTGAGGGTGAACATATATCAGTTGTGGAAGTGATGAGTGCAATTTCTGATCTGAAGAATAATTTGCAATCAAAGAAAGATAATGTGTTTGTGCCACTCTCAGTCAGGAGTCTTGTGCACAAACTTGAACAAGATGGGTTCATTGATTCTAATGATTCCTTATCTGTAAAGAAAATATTAGTCGAGTTTTATGACACATGTGTTAAATAGTTGGATCAGTGGTCGGGTCACTTGCCAAACGTTGAGTGTATGCAGTGGGCTTTATTAAAACAAGTTTCAAAGTGGTCAGTTGTTGAGAAAACAATGGATTTTGCTGCTGAAAAGCAACTATTTGACCCCAAATTTGACACTGAATTATTTGATGAGTTCACGTGTTTTGCAAAGTACATTAGTGATGGGAAAGTAGTAGAGTGGAATGCATCTAAATTACACTGCCCAACACCAATTTTGCTGATTTAATTCTAACACCTGTTTTTAGGTAACTTTGGTGTGCTGATTTCAAAAATCACCTTAGTTTTTGCCTATCACGTCAGGTTTTCGAGCAATCAAATACGGATATTTTGGAGATATCGCATTTTGGCAGGGTTATGCCCAATTTTTTTTCTTTTCAAAAAATAAGTTTTTACATATTCAGAATCAGCATGGAAAAGTAAACAATTGTGCAGGGAGTGAACTTTAATATACAATGGTAATATTGACACATAAAGTGATTAAAAGTGTTTAAATAAGCAAACAATGAATCCATATTAAAGCAAGCACGGGACCAGTTTTCTTAACATTGTCTTTTTCTTGTTTTCTTACTTTTCATTGCTGATAAATTTTCTCTTATAGGACTTCTCTTATAGGACGCAGCACGCGAAATGGAAATATGTTAAATAAACGGTTTCGTTACGTATCATTTTCAATATCAAAGTGTGATCAAAGTGCAGTTTATTTGTTTTATATTTCACGAACATATTTTATCAGTTTCTGTACATTGACCTCTGTTGTCTACAGGTAATAAAAGATTCATTTCGGTTAAACATATGTGTGATATTATGTTACATGAAAGGTTAAATATTATAAATAACACCGGTCTGCATGAAAATCGATTTCTTTATTTTGAGTTGTGATTCTGAAGCAGTTCGATGCGCTGAATTAAAAAATGCTACCAGTTTTTTTCTATCACCCACAGTTTTAAAGTTATTAGCAAAACAATTTTGGGGCGTTTTGTAATTTTTTACCTTTTTTATCTTTAATTAATTTCGTTTTTTCATATTTTTCAGATAGATAATTCTAACATTACGTCTTTAAAATTTTAATAATGGCTTCTAGAGGATGTACCCATAGTCCAGACATATTTTGTTATATTTGTGGTCGGTATGTTGCTGTAAAACAAAGGACAAATGTAACGACCTTCATTAAGAGAGCTTATCATGCTTATTTTAGAATTAAATTAGGAGATCAAGACAAAAGTTGGGCTCCACACAAGGTTTGTCTTACGTGTGTTGCGGCACTAAGGAATTGGAGCAAAGGTAAAAAGAAAAGTTTGCCATTTGGGATCCCTATGGTATGGCGCGAGCCTAGAAACCATACCGACGACTGCTACTTCTGTTCTTGCAATGTTAAAGGTTATAATGCAAAGAATAAAGAGAGCCTTCAATACCCAAGTCTTCCATCTGCAACAAGGCCGGTACCCCATGGTCCAGAAGTTCCTATTCCCCGCCTACCCGAGAGTCTGGATCAATACAGTTCAGACTCTGATTCAGCTCCAAATCCAGACAATGATGATGTTTATGAACAGCCAACAGCTGACCGAGATCCTAAACCATTAACCCAAGCCGAACTAAATGACTTAGTCAGGGATTTGAATCTGCCTAAGGACTCTGCAGAACTTTTGGGGTCTAGATTGCAGGAGAACAATTTATTGGCATCCGACACATAAGTCTTTGGAATAAGTCCTGAAATGTTTGCAAGTAAAGAAGATAAATATATTTTGTTTCTTTCAGTTATTTTTTTATTCTTTCATAAACAAGCAATATGCTTGTCCAAGAGCTAGGAGCTATTTAATTCTGCTTTAATTAGGTTTTACTCTATCACCTAAAGATTTCGTGCTACAAGGGGTGTTGTAATACCTCATCTGTCCCCAAATGTTAACCACCCATTGATGGGAGGGGAGAGAGTACAGTATTTTGCTGGGAACGGGACTGGTTGTTATATATATTTACCCTACATTATTATGTAAGCGTTACTGTAGTCTATAACAACAAAATTTATGGTTTAGCATGTGCAATCCAATGTTGGTCTCGATAAGATGGTTCACATTTGGGGATAAATGGGGGATTTATGACACACCCTGTAGCAAAGCTGGGCACAAACCGTTAATCCGTTAATCGTTAATTAACGAAGTTAACTTTTTCGTTAACGATTTAACTTTTAAGTTAACTTTGAAAATCATTATCGGACTAATTAACTTCCGTTACATTTAACTTCCGTTAGCTCAAGTCCGTTAACCCAAAAAATTCATAAATAAACGTTTAAAAGTTTCTATTATTTTCAGTGCTGAGCAGGTGCGCAATTAATCCGCCACTGTTAATAGTGATGAACGAATTTCCATTTCCGCAGTGCAAAATCAGGCGATATATTTGTTTCCGTCGCCACAATTTGTGTCTTACCAAATATGGTAGTTATTTATGGCATTGGTTTGAGCAAAACATGGTCGACTGTAAAATCAGGCGGAAAGATTTGCCATTTGAGTTGAATGTTTCAACTTCTTTCAAGAAATATCACGAGCATTTTAAGGCACTTTCAATAATATATATGTAACAATTACAACAAATAACTACATTCGTTTCATTTGCAGTCTGTCTCTTGCGCAACATGTTTGTGCTAGTGAATATTTAAAAATAATCGTTGTCAAGTAAGTCATGTATATTTATAATATGTCTGTGAGTACCTTATTAGTAGTCTCCTTGATACATTTCAAGAACCATAAAACTGATCAGGTAAGATTTCAATTATCATGTCACTTTGTTCTCTATGGGCAAGGACATCCTGAGGGCCAAGAGATCATCCCTGTCTGATGAAAACTTTGATATGCTAATTTTCATGAAGGGCAACATGCATCTCATGGACAAAATGGAGAACGAGAAGAAGAGGGAAAATTAAATTATATATAATATATTGTTTTTTTCATTTTTTTTATAATAAAAGTTAACGTTAACGGTTTATCGGTAACTTCCGTTACATGTTTAACGAATTAACGGATTAACGGTTAACGGATTAGCGGTTAACAAAGTTAACTTTTTGGTTAACGGTGCCCACCACTGCCCTGTAGTAAGAAAACCATACGTTATAGGAAAAAACTAACTATATTTTTGAGATCAGCGTACTCAAATTATATAGAATCACCAACTAGTTTGTAAAAATCGATCGACAAGTTTTCAAATGTGTACTGGTGTAATTTATTGAGTTTCTTATTTCTGCAAAAAAAAATTTTTTAAATAAAGAAAGACATAAAATGATTAAATACAATTGAGTACACCCGTACCCAGTCCCTGTGCCTGAAAGGCGGCCACTCTCATCCAAAGCGCGGTGAAAAGTGGCAGGGGCAGGGTTAGGGTTTGGTTGGAAAGCGACAAGGGTATAGTATAGGGCAACCACCTTTCACACCCAAGGGCCAAGGAAGAGGTCAAAATCAAGGTCCAAAGAACGACGCCAAAAAACAGAGAGAAGCCAGAAAGAATGGGTTAAAGGAGAAAGAAAAAGAAGCAGATCAGCCGGGTCCCCAAACAGCTCCAATGGTCCACGAGGGCAGAGAAAGCCCTTACACCGAAGAAAGGTGTTCCCACATTCGCCACAGAGAGACGCGCCCTATCGCTCCGGACAAAGCAAAGGGGGATATATATATATATATATATATATATATATATATATATATATGGAAAACTGATGAGTGGGTAGTTGGGAGGTAACGAAAATGGTTCACTGAGTAGGTAGGTAGTTAATCTAACAATTATTAAATTCCTTTTATGTCAATAACTGGGTGGATGAAACCAATTGGTTGCTCACCAGAGTTATTCTCCACACTAGTATTTATATACTGTGTGACAAGAGCGTGCTCGGTAATAGATATACATTACCGATCAACCAACCGAGGAAAAAACCAACACGACGCTGGTGGAAAAAGCCCCGCGAAAAAAGGAGAACAAAGGAGAACAAAAACGAGGAACGGGGCGAGAAGACGGAACGAGGGAAGGGAGAAGAACAGACAAGAAAATAAGATCCCCACCAGCAAGTACGCTCTCAACAAAAACAGAAGGGGAAAAGAGACTCTCTAATAACTAGCAGTAAGTGACTAATTGTGTTTTTAGCCCAGTTAGATCTTCTAACTTCTAACTTAGAAGTAAACGCATTAAATTAAGCTGGGTCAGACAAATTAGGCCTACATTGTGGCCTAAGACCCAGCATCAACTCATAGCTTAACAAAGGTAAAGGTAGATTGCCCTAACCTAGTTTGGTGAGGAATCCTACTGTGGACCTCAATTTATCTGCCCGCTCTGGACCATTTCCGGAATCTCTAGGCTGACCCCTCTAGGCTAACTTGATCTACTCTATAGTTAGACTGGAGATATAAGGGGTGGGTTAATTGTGGACCAATTCGTACAGAGCATTTTTCACATTGGTGGTCCGTGTGTGGGGAATTTACAAACCTTAACCTTAACAAAAATTGCAGAATTAGGCTAAATGGTCTAGCCTAAGCCTAACCTAATCAAGCCTAAAGTAACAAACTTGCCTAATTAGGTCTACAACCTAGGGCCTACCTAGGAAACATTTACATTTAAGGAGTCTCATTCTCTTATAAGCTTAGACCTGAGTGACACATAAGTACTTGGGGGGGATTAAACCAAATTTAAAACTTGACTGTTTTGTCTGTGCTCTCTCTTCTCTGGTAATTTCTTCTTGTCCTCTATTTCATTACGATCCCCAGTTAAACAATTTTGACTTAGACATGGACAGTGCGGAATTGAAAAAGTTAAAAAAGAAAAGGGGGGCAAAGTTGGGTGCTGTTACAAAGGCCGTGAACACTTATAACAATATTACACAACCAGGTAAGGAAGATTTAGAGTGTGTAATTCTTAAATTGGAAACTAAAAAGAAGGAAATAATAGCCATTGATGAGAGTATTTCAGAGTTAGTTGAATCCGAAATGGCTGAAGAACAATTGATAGATCTTTACGCTGATAATGATGTTCAGGTAATCTCAATTGAACAGCAAATAAGGAGACTACGGTCTCGTTTGACTGACTTAACACCAAATAAACCTAATTCTGATTTTAATCAAAGTAGAGCTAACCTTCAACAAAATTTAAGTGGCATGCTAAATCCTGAGTCACAAGAATTGAGGGCTCAGTTACCCATTTTGATAGTACCAACATTTGAAGGGGACACGGTACAATTCCCATCTTTCATTGACAAATTTGAGAGTTTAATAGGTAATAAACCTTATATTTCAACTGTTGATAAGTTTAGCTACTTAACTAGTTTCCTTAAAGGCCCAGCCTATAACCTGATAGCCTATTTACCAGCCGTAGGGAATTCATATGAAGTAGCTATTGATCTCTTAAAACGTAATTACATTAATAAAGATGAGATTGTATATGAATTATCTCAACAAATTTTTGATTTTGCACCCATAAAAGATAACCATAGTGATATGGAAAATTTTTATACAAAATTAGAAGCTATTATAGGACAACTGGTTAGCAATGAGATAGATATTAAAGCTTCATCTTGGATTATACAAGGCATAGTTCTTAGGTGCCTTCCTTTGAGGGTTAAAGATATTTTAGTTCTAAAGACGGGAGAAAATTATCCTAATCTTGAAGATATCAGAAAACACTTTCCCAATATCCTAACTAATTACAAATTGAGAAATATTCCAACACAAAATAAGACCCAGACTATGGATAAACCAAAGACTGTTCCCAGAGACCAACTAGCTACAGCCAAACAGACAAAACTTGATACTGTAGAATCAAATGTGACCAACTGTAATACACGAACACCTACATTACAGAACTTTAATGTAACTGCTGCCTCAACTTACACACTACATTGCAAATTTTGTGCAAGTAATGAACACAGTAGTACTGGGTGTGACAAGTATTCAGACTTTAACCAAAGAGCTAAAAGATGTGAACAGTTGAACCTATGTAAAAAGTGTACTGGCCAGGGACATTATAAGAAAGACTGTAAATCTAGGTTAAGATTCAAGTGTAAGTTTTGTAAAAGTTTACGACATGTCTCATCAATGTGTGATTCACCAGTGTCCAAACAATAGTACTCAAACTCAAAAGATACCTCCACCAAACAAAGGTAATCAAGAAAATGCCACTTTCATGGGACATTCTGTTTGTTCAAACAACGTAACAAGAAACACTGAGATTCTTTTACCAACTATTACTTTGGACTTAGTGAATAGTGAGGGTAGCACCACTCCAGTGAGATGTCTTATAGACTGTTGTTCTCAACAAACATTTGTTTCGCAAAATGTAGTTAATAAATTGGGTTTGACACCAAACCCGAATGAACAAAACCTCAATATTGCATCCTTTGTTAAGGATAACTCGGACAAAAATAGCTATAAGACAATTGACCTGGAACTACATTTAGAAAATAAATTAGAGAAAATTGAAGCAGTTATTATTTCTAAAGTAGGACAAAACAAACTGGTTATACCCAAACTAGAACAAACCATAAATCATTTGGGAAAACACTACAAAATAGCTGATAGACATATCACTAACAACACAGTAGCTAACATTGAAATGTTAATGGGGGCCAGATTATATTAATCTTATTCATAAGGGCATAGTGAAGATAGGTAATGGCATAGCTATTCAGACTCCATCAGGGATAGCCCCTTTGGGTGACCTATCCAAATACAACCTAGACCTAAACCAAAACAGTTCATGACTAACAAATACTATGTGCCTCAACTCAGTCCTACATAACACCTGTAAGAATAGCAACACTTTGAATAATATTATATCAACTGAGAACATTAATTCATCATTATCAAATGAAACTTTGGATGAGGCAATTCAAACTTTATGGTTGCTAGAATCTGTGGGTATACATGACACAAATCAAACTTCAGAAGATCAGTTAATGGTAGAAAGATTTGAAGACACCATTCAGTGCAAAGACAATAGTTATTTTATTGAGTTACCTTGGAAAATAAATTGTCCAACTTTAAGAGACAATCTTAAAGTAGCTAAAGGACATTTATATAAAGTAATGAAAAAACTCAAACAAGATAATAATATTCAAATATATAATGATGTCTTCAAAGAACAGCTACAGAAAGGCTTCATTGAAGAAGAAACAAATAACCCTTTTAAAAAAGATGGTTGTCATTATTTAACCCACAGGGGGGTTTATCGACAAGATGCCCCAACAACAAAACTCAGAGTAGTATATAACTGTAGCCTCAAAGACAGTGATAAACACAGTTTGAATGATTGCCTGATTGAGGGTCCTAATCTCATTTCTGACCTTGTGAAGATCTTACTGAGGTTCAGGTTAGATAAATATGCCGTACAAAGTGACATTTCAAAGGCATTTTTGAGAATAAATCTTAAAAATGAATATGATAAGAACCAACTTAGGTTCTTATGGTTCAAGGATCCATTTGATTTGAATAAAGGGTTCATAACCTATAGATTTAATGTTGTGTTGTTTGGAGCCAATTGCTCACCTAGCCTATTAGCATTGACAATTGGACATCATTTGAACCAGTTTAATGACTCTTTAACATTGAACTTCCTTAAGGAACATTTTTACGTAGACAATCTAATAGGCTCAACAACAACAAAATCTGAATTATCTGAAGTCTATGAACACTCTCAAAACATTATGCAACAAGGTAACTTTGAACTTAGAGAGTGGATTTCAAATGATGAGGATTTAAACAAAAAGATTTTAAAGGATAATAATGGTCTTACTGAGCCATCAGACAGAGTTAAAACTTTAGGTATGAACTGGTATTTGGATGCAACTTCTAACAGTCATGATTCAATCTGTACTAAAGGTTTTAAACTTGATGAGGAAGCAAATACTAAAAGACAAATATTATCAGAGGCTTCCAAAATTTTTGATCCTATGGGTCTATTCCTGCCTTCAACAATAAAACCAAAGATTCTCCTCCAAGAAATTTGGAGGACAAATGTTGGGTGGGATGATCCAATAACAAATGAAAATCAAAAATCTTGGAAGAAGTTAGCTGCTGATTTAACAAAAGTGCAGAACATTAAAATTCAAAGGTGCTGTGGGTTTAGGGATAAGCCCCAGAGACTTCATGTGTTTGCTGATGCAAGCACACAAGCTTATGGGTGCTGTGCGTATCTTGTAAGTCCTACAGAAAGTCATCTAATTTATGCAAAAGGGAAAGTTGTACCTCTCAAACCAACCCGAACCATACCTCAATTGGAACTATTGGCTGCTGCATTAGCCATTAAAACCATTTCATTGCTTAAGGATGCTTACCATGATGTGAACATAACTGATATCCACATCTGGCTTGACAGTCAGATTTGTCTTGCCTGGATACGGAATGATAGCATTAATAGTAAGAATATCTTTGTAAGAAATAGGCTAAAAGAAATAGCTGAAGCTAATGAAAGCCTACAAGTAATAAATGCAAAAAACTTCACTTTTTTACGTGAAGGTCAAAATATGAGAATAAAAACCCACTCTAATAGACAGAGTTTATTTCCACGACAGTTTCGACGCCCACTGGCATCCTCCTCGGGTGGATACAGAAACACAAATGAAACAAAACAAGAGGGAAAAACAGTTCAGGGATCGACCGTTAAGAAATTCGCACCTAGGTTGGATTCCATTCTCTCGAGACAGGAGGGGCATTTTCATTAAGTACATTCGCACAAATTTTAAAACTATCTTCCTGTTCTAAACATACAGATTCTATTATTTTTACATAATTATTACATTTATAATTAAATTTATTACATTTAATATTGCATAATTATTAATTACAGAAATTATAAATTTATTATTACATTGGTTATTACATTGTTGTTTATTATACAGAAATTATAAACCGAAAAACGAATGAAAAAAGGCGATTAGGAAATAATCCAGAGACCATTGAGAAATTCGCACCTAGGTTAGATATCGTTCTCCGAAACCAGAAGGGCATTTTATTACAGGGTCAGCTTATAACTACATTTCCACAAATTAAAAATATCTTCTTGTTCTATACATACAGATCCTAATGTTTTGACATAATTACTGCATATATTTATTTCCACATTAATTACTTCCATTATTACATTTACTAAAAGCGAGTAAGGAAACATTCCAATCCAGAGACATTTAAGAAATTCACACTTAGGTTCGAACACGTTCCCACGACTCCGTAAGGGATTTATTGACCAAGAATCTCATTAAAGGGTCTAACTTATAAGTACCTTCGCACAAATTAAAATTATCTACTTTTTCTATACACACAGATTCTATTATTTTTCTTTGACATAATTATTACATTTATAAACCTTACTTGATTCCCAATCTATAGCATGATTATTTGGCTAGC
Organism: Bathynomus jamesi; assembly: GCA_023014485.1. NCBI lineage: Eukaryota > Metazoa > Arthropoda > Malacostraca > Isopoda > Cirolanidae > Bathynomus > Bathynomus jamesi. The sequence goes on along the minus strand of JAJOZX010000318.1, from coordinate 215,457 downwards.
GTGATAAAAAATGGCATTATTAGTATTACAACTTCTGAAGGCATATTTGTGTTCTTTGATACGGGTTTCAATATTTCTTCCAGTTTCTCCCACGTATACTAAATCACAACTTTTACAGGGAATGCCATTTTTTATCACGCTAGCCAAAATAATCATGCTATAGATTGGGAATCAAGTAAGGTACTTTATAAATGTAATAATTATGTCAAAGAAAAATAATAGAATCTGTTGTATAGAAAAGTAGAATAAAAAAGTTTGTGCGAAGGTACTTATAAGTTAGACCCTTTAATGAGATTCTTGGTCAATAAATCCCTTACGGAGTCGTGGGAACGTGTTCGAACCTAAGTGTGAATTTCTTAAATGTCTCTGGATTGGAATGTTTCCTTACTCGCTTTTAGTAAATGTAATAATGGAAGTAATTAATGTGGAAATAAATATATGCAGTAATTATGTCAAAACATTAGGATCTGTATGTATAGAACAAGAAGATATTTTTAATTTGTGGAAATGTAGTTATAAGCTGACCCTGTAATAAAATGCCCTTCTGGTTTCGGGAGAACGATATCTAACCTAGGTGCGAATTTCTCAATGGTCTCTGGATTATTTCCTAATCGCCTTTTTTCATTCGTTTTTCGGTTTATAATTTCTGTATAATAAACAACAATGTAATAACCAATGTAATAATAAATTTATAATTTCTGTAATTAATAATTATGCAATATTAAATGTAATAAATTTAATTATAAATGTAATAATTATGTAAAAATAATAGAATCTGTATGTTTAGAACAGGAAGATAGTTTTAAAATTTGTGCGAATGTACTTAATGAAAATGCCCCTCCTGTCTCGAGAGAATGGAATCCAACCTAGGTGCGAATTTCTTAACGGTCGATCCCTGAACTGTTTTTCCCTCTTGTTTTGTTTCATTTGTGTTTCTGTATCCACCCGAGGAGGATGCCAGTGGGCGTCGAAACTGTCGTGGAAATAAACTCTGTCTATTAGAGTGGGTTTTTATTCTCGCCTACAAGTAAACTTTCACTATGTTCCAACTAAACAAAATCCAGCAGACTTTCTGACCAGAGGTTTATCCTACAAGTTGTTGAAGTCAAACAAAACTTGGTTTATGGGACCTAAGTGGCTCTGTAATACAGACCAATGGCCTGTGGAACAAGTTAACTTGACATTAAATTTAATCTTTTCAAATGAAAAGGTTGAACCAATCACTAATTATGAACAGTATTCTGATTTCAGTAAACTTGTCAGGGTCACAGCCTACTGTTTGAGGTTTGCTCACAACTGTTTAACTACAATTAACAAACAGCTAAATAAAAACAATTATAATTATACAGGTTGCAACCAAGTACTGGATAAGGCATGCACAACAAAAAGAGTACAATAAAGAGTTAGAATTCTTGACTAATGGGAAACAAACAAAAGAACCTGTACCATCAGTAGTTGTGGATCTAAACTTGTTCAGAGATGAGGAAGGCCTTCTAAGGTGTAAAGGGAGATTAGACAAATCAAAACTGTCAAACAAAAGCAAACATCCAATCCTTTTACCTAGATTTAGCTATATGACAACATTAATCATCAGAAAAACACACAATGATGTATATCATATGGGGGTACCACAGACACTAACTACATTAAGAAAAACTTATTGGATACCCAAGGGAAGGATCACTGTTAAAACAGTCCTGAGTGAGTGTGTCACATGTAGGCGTATTCATGCTAGGCCCTATAGGAAACCAAATCCTCCTGCTTTGCCAGAGGAGAGAGTTACTCTCAACAGACCCTTTGAGACTGTAGGCATTGACTATACAGGAGCATTGACTGTAGGGGTGGTTGACACTGAACAAAAAATGTACATTGTACTGTTTACATGTGCTGCCTCACGAGCTGTTTATCTGGATGTTGTGGAGGACCTTACAGAAGAATCTTTTGTTGCTGTCTTTAAGAGATTCTGTGCACGACATTCAGTACCAAAGACAGTTTGGACTGACAATGCTACATATTTCAAGGCTGGTGAACAAGTCATCCACGACTTGTTAAGCGATGAACTCACACAATTATATATACAAAATTCAAACATAAAGTGGAAGTATATTCCAGTTGCCTCTCCTTGGTATGGTTCTATCTGGGAGAGAAATATACAAACAGTAAAGAATTGCTTGAAGAAAGCAATTGGTAAAAAACAGATACACTTATTTGAGTTGCTCACTCTCCTGGCTGAGATTGAGAACATCATTAACAATAGACCACTCACTTATGTGAGTGACAACATTAATGACCCGGAACCATTAACTCCAAATCATTTGATTCGGGGAGAACAAGTTAGTCTCCTGCCGGACTACAATATAGACTCTTCAGAAGACCCAAACTGGACTCAACGACATGATGAACTCTAGACTAAGTTACAACACTTAACTAGAGTTAAAGCTCATTTTATTAAACAGTGGAAAACTGAGTACTTGATGGGTCTAAGGGAGAGACATAAACAAAGGACTAAGAAGGATTGGTCTGACACAATTAAGGTAGGGGACCTTGTTCTCATACATGACAGTACTCCAAGACAATACTGGCCTCTGGCTAGGGTTTTAGAATTCAGACCAGGGGCAGACGGGGTAACAAGAGTGGTCAAATTAAGGACTTCATCTGGTGACACAACAAGAGACATTCCTCTTTTGTACCCTTTAGAGTCTGGACCCAAAACAATGGACTTTGGAGAACCTTCTCCACTGACAGTAACAACTGGAGACACTGAACTTCCAGTAACTATTCCTTTGACAGTAGGAGTGGTAACGCATCCTACTACAACATTGACAGACACAAGACCTCAGCGACAAACAGCATTAAAGGCGCGACTATTTTTACAACAAAAAATAGATGCTGGGGAATCGTAATTTTATCTTCTAACTTTCACTTTTTCTTTTCTTATGGTAAAGACCATAGACAGT
>JAJOZX010000318.1:192500-207500 GCA_023014485.1 Bathynomus jamesi | reverse complement strand
CGGATGCGGATATGGAAAACTGATGAGTGGGTAGTTGGGAGGTAACGAAAATGGTTCACTGAGTAGGTAGGTAGTTAATCTAACAATCATTAAATTCCTTTTATGTCAATAACTGGGTGGAAGAAACCAATTGGTTGCTCACCAGAGTTATTCTCCACACTAGTATTTATATACTGTGTGGGAGGAGCGTGCTCGGTAATGGAGATACATTACCGCTAAACCAACCGAGGAATAAACCAAGACAACGCTGGTACAAGAAGCCCCGCGAAGAAGAGAACAGAGGGAGAACGAAAACGAAGAACGGGGCGAGAGGACGTACCAGCAAAGTACGCTCTCGAATGAGACAATCGGAGAAGGGAGAGACTGTAATAACTAAAAGTAAGTGACTAATATGAGTTTTAACACCAAACAGTTAAGAACATTAAATTAAGCTGGGTCAAACAAGTTAGGCCTACATTGTGACCTAAGACCCAGCATCAACTCATAGCTTAACAAAGGTGAAGGTAGATTGCCCTAACCTAATCTTGTGAGGAATCCTACTGTGGACCTCAATTTATCTGCCCGCTCTGGACCATTTCCGGAATCTCTAGGCTGACCCCTCTAGGCTAGACTTGATCTACTCTATAGTTAGACTGGAGATATAAGGGGTGGGTTAATTGTGGACCAATTCATACAGAGCATTTTTCGCATTGGTGGTCCGTGTGTGGGGAATTTACAAACAACCTTACTTAACAAAAATTGCAGAATTAGGCTAAATGGTCTAGCCTAAGCCTAACCTGAGCAAGCCTAATTAGGTTTACAACCTAGGGCCTAACTAGGAAACATTTACATTAAAGGAGTCTCATTCTCTTATAAGCTTAGACCTGAGTGACACACAAGTACTTGGGGGGGATTAAACCAAATTTGAACTTGACTGTTTTGTCTGTGCTCTCTCTTCTCTGGTAATTTCTTCTTGTCCAATATTTCATTACAATCCCCAGTTAAACAACATTAGTGAACAAGCATTTAAAATGCATACAACGCCAAGCATCCAATTCTTCTTTTAAGGAAGAATCACTCAACAGATTTTTTCAACAGGCACATGCATTCCTTGCAATCTGTGTATATATATGTATATATACACTGTACTCTTTACATGTGCCACAAATACACTCAACCTATCTGAACATAAGCAATGATTGCATGGGTTACTCAAAAGGGTCTTATGGCCTACTTTGGCCATAGCCCAAACACTGAACCTTGGTCTTGTGGCCTACCTTGGCCATGGGCCAAACAATAAAGGTCTTATGGCATACCTCAGCCATGGGCCAAAACAATGAGCCTTGGTCTTTTGGCCTACCTTGGCCATGGGCCAAACATTAAATGTCTTATGGCCTACCTCAGCCATGGGCCAAAACAATGAGCCTTGGTCTTTTGGCCTACCTTGGCCATGGGCCAAACATTAAATGTCTTATGGCCTACCTTGGCCATGGGCTAAACATTTTCTTATGGCCTACCTTGGCCATAGGGAAAACTATTACAAGTGTCTTATGGCCTACCTTGGCCATAGGGAAAACTATTTGGGTTACTCACTCTCCTGGCTGAGATTGAGAACATCATTAACAATAGACCACTCACTTATGTGAGTGACAACATTAATGACCCAGAACCATTAACTCCAAATCATTTGATTCGGGGAGAACAAGTTAGTCTCCTGCCGGACTACAATATAGACTCTTCAGAAGACCCAAACTGGACTCAACGACATGATGAGCTCCAGACTAAGTTACAACATTTAACTAGAGTTAAAGCTCATTTCATTAAACAGTGGAAAACTGAGTACTTGATGGGTCTAAGGGAGAGACATAAACAAATGACTAAGAAGGATTGGTCTGACACAATTAAGGTAGGGGACCTTGTTCTCATACATGACAGTACTCCAAGACAATACTGGCCTCTGGCTAGAGTTTCAGAACTCAGACCAGGGCAGACGGGGTAACAAGAGTGGTCAAATTAAGGACTTCAACGGGTGACACAACAAGAGACATTTCTCTTTTGTACCCTTTAGAGTCTGGACCCAAAACAATGGACTTTGGAGAACCTTCTCCACTGACAGTAACAACTGGAGACACTGAACTTCCAGTAACTATTCCTTTGACAGTAGGAGTGGTAACGCATCCTACTACAACATTGACAGACACAAGACCTCAGCGACAAACAGCATTAAAGGCGCGACTATTTTTACAACAAAAAATAGATGCTGGGGAATTGTAATTTTATCTTCTAACTTTCATTTTTTCTTTTCTTATGGTAAAGACCATAGACAGTTTCATCCTATGGATGTATATTTTCTCTTCTAATTAAATGCTACACCTTCTCCATGAGAAGGTGAGGATAGGCACTGTTAATCAGATTAACAGGCATTTACAGTTAAATAGTTAGCTAGTCTACACTCAGACAAAAATTGGTGACAATGACACCAAAATTTTTATCTCCCGGGGCCCCCAGTATATGGAAAACTGATGAGTGGGTAGTTGGGAGGTAACGAAAATGGTTCACTGAGTAGGTAGGTAGTTAATCTAACAATCATTAAATTCCTTTTATGTCAATAACTGGGTGGAAGAAACCAATTGGTTGCTCACCAGAGTTATTCTCCACACTAGTATTTATATACTGTGTGGGAGGAGCGTGCTCGGTAATGGAGATACATTACCGCTAAACCAACCGAGGAATAAACCAAGACAACGCTGGTACAAGAAGCCCCGCGAAGAAGAGAAGAAGACAACGAAAACGAAGAACGGGGCGAGAGGACGTACCAGCAAAGTACGCTCTCGAATGAGACAACCGGAGAAGGGAGAGACTGTAATAACTAAAAGTAAGTGACTAATATGAGTTTTAACACCAAACAGTTAAGAACATTAAATTAAGCTGGGTCAAACAAGTTAGGCCTACATTGTGACCTAAGACCCAGCATCAACTCATAGCTTAACAAAGGTGAAGGTAGATTGCCCTAACCTAATCTTGTGAGGAATCCTACTGTGGACCTCAATTTATCTGCCCGCTCTGGACCATTTCCGGAATCTCTAGGCTGACCCCTCTAGGCTAGACTTGATCTACTCTATAGTTAGACTGGAGATATAAGGGGTGGGTTAATTGTGGACCAATTCATACAGAGCATTTTTCGCAGCGGATGCGGATGAGGATGTTTGATTTCAACATCCGCGGATGCGGATGCGGATGTCTACATTTTTGTTATTTTTTAGGATATATTCGAGATTTGTTGTGTTTAACGTATATAATAAGTTATTATATAGAGAGAGCTGTAGCTATAATGTAGTATAATTGATTAATTGTACAATAATTGCTGTACTTTTCTCTGAACATATAAAATAATATCAAGCATCTAACTAATATAGAAATCAATTAGTGAATTCGTCTGCAAATAAATTCGTTATATTTTGTTGAGTTTCAGCCACAATTAGAAACCATAATTGTGTTACCAGGATGCGGGACGTGAACCCAACTCAAATGCACCCCCACCGACCTCTTTCCCCAACCTCCACCCTTATAGAAAGAGATCTTTAATTAGCTTGATAACTATTTATATTAAGTTTAAAGTTTTATTAGGCATATTTATAAATGAGTAATTAAAATAAAGTAAACTAAGATGTTCATCGTTTAATGTTCAAACTTAATTTTAGGAAGGTTATGCTTAAGGAACATTAACTTTTCTGCCTTTTCTGCCGCCAGTCTGTTTTTCTTTTCATCATATATTAATCCAGCACTGCTAAATAATCTCTCGCTTGGTACGTTTGTTGGAAGACAGGCTAAATGTTTCCTTGCAAGTTTACTCAAGTATGGATAGATATTCTGCGTATTTTTCTACCAACTACTAGGATTGTCACATGCAGCCAGGCGTTTTTCTTGGTGATAGCTCTCGATCATTTTTACTACATCTTTTGACATCGCGTAGGTCTCGTCATTGCTGCTTGACTCAAGAAACTGAGAGACAGATTCTGTGATAGATTTGCTTGTTGAAGGTGTTGGTTCTGTCACTGAAACTTTTATTCTTTTGGTGGGTGGCGAAGCGACAGATTCAAGAGATTGAAGCTCTTCAACTGCTTTGCCAAGTGATGATTTAACTCGTTCTAATGTACTAGGTGAAAATAACTTAGCTTTGTAACGTGGATCTAAGTAGGTTGCAAGAGAGTAACTTCATACAAGAACAGCCTCTCGTCTTGACGCTTGCATCACTTTTGCGCACAATGAACTAGTTCTATTAATATAGTAGAATTTGATAATTTCCGCTTATTAATGGTTTTATCTCAACGGTCCACATCCGCACGACATCCGCAGTCCAAAGTGCGGATGCGGACGCGGATGCGGATGCGAGAAAATTTGCGGATGTGACCTACATCACTAATATATATGCACTAAAATCACAAAATAACACGTGACCTTATTAATAAGCAAACAACCACAAGGAAAAGGAAACACAAAGTCCGAGCGCTTTCGTGATATATTCACGAAAGCGCTCGGACTTTGTGTTTCCTTTTCCTTGTGGTTGTTTGCTTATATATATATATATATATATATATTATATTATTTATTATATATATAAGCACACCGGACAAAAAATTAGTCCCCTAATAGCACCGATAGTAGGAAGTTCAAGGTCACACAGAGGGCGCTGATGTAGCATTGGTAAGTGACAAGTAGCGGTGACGTAGCACACAGGATCAGATCTGTTTCGTGAGGTGGTGAAGAACAAAGTGTGTGTTGGATATAGTCTGCAAAATGGGTCGTGAGGCAGACGTTACTCAGTGGCAAAAAGGAGCCATCGTGTTTGGCAGAGCCCACGGACACAAAATGTCTGAAGTAGCCCAATTTTTGGTGTGTCAACGCGTACTGTCCAGCGAGTTTACAAAGAGTGGTGTAGTTCGCAATCAACTGACAATCGACGGCGTAACTGTGGCCGGAAAACAATTCTCGACAATAGGGGCCGCCGCCATGTTTCTCGTCTAGTAACTGCAAATCGTTTTCAAACCAGAGAACAATTGCTCCAAGAAACCAATGAGGTTCTCCAGCGACCAATTTCCGAACGGACATTGCGACGAGAACTGCATGCGATGGACATCTGGAGCAGGGTACCACGGAAGAGGCCGCTGTTAACAGCAGGTCACAAATTGGCACGTTATAAATGGGCTCAGAGGCACAAAAACTGGACTGAGGCAGATTGGAAACGTGTAATTTGGTCCGATGAGTCCCGTTTTTGTTTGTTCTCCAATGATGGGAGGCGACGAGTACATCGCAGGTCCAATGAAGCCTTTAATCCTGAATGCGTCGAAGGTGTTGTTCAGGCTGGAGGTGGTTCCGTGATGTTCTGGGGATGTTTTCGTACCACGAAATGGGCCCTCTCGTTCCAGTGACGATGAATTTGAACCAGCAGGCGTACCTCCGCATACTAAATGATGAATTGGTACCCTTTGCCCTACATCTCCAGGAGCAGCATCACATTGCCACTCCTGTCTTCCAAGAGGACAATTGCCGTGTGCACAGGGCGAGAAGTGTGTCTGAGTGGCACGACGAACATTCTGCAACACTGTCTCACCTCGAATGGCCCGCCAAATCCCCCGATTTAAATCCTATTGAAAATCTGTGGGATTATTTGGAACAGAAAGTGAAGCGCAGGAATAGACACCCACGGACTCTGGCGGAACTTCGGGACCGGCTGATGAATGAGTGGCAGCAAATCGATGTTCAGTACATGCACAACCTCGTACTCTCTCTGCCTCGCCGGATTCGTGCGGTTATCAAGGCCAGAGGCGCCGTCACACGTTATTAGGTACATTCTGAGAGGGGTGACTAATTTTTTGTCCGGTGTGCTTATATATAAAGGTTGTAATGACAATGACAAATTAATCATCAATATAATTCCCTTCTTTTTCTATAACCTCCTCCCACCTGTAGAAAAGTTTTTTTTGCCACGTTCGAAGAAATCCCTTGGTTTCGAGTTAAAAAAAAAAGCGGTCACTTCGTTTTCGATAGCCCCTAGATTGCAACTTTTGTCCATCTAGGTGGTGTTGCAGAAATGGTAGTCTGAAGTTACGATGTCCGGAGAATAAGGTCGATGAGGCATTTTTTCCCAACCAAATGCCTCCAATCGGGCAGTGGTGATGCGAGCAGTGTGAGGGCGCGCGTTATCCTGGTGCAATAGAACACCTCTGCGATTAATTAATGCAGGACGTTTTTCTTGTAATGCCATCTTCAATCGTTGGGGTTGTTGGCAGTAGACTTCAGCTGTGATTGATTGGTTATCTGGCAGAAGCTCAAAATGAATAATTCCTTGCATATCCCACCAAACGCATAGCAAAATTTTCTTTGGATGTGGTCCATTCCTTGTCTGAGGTTCAGGCTTTGTTTCACGGCTAAGCCACTTATGTCGACGCTTTTAATATTGTTAAAGAGGACCCATTTTTCATCCCGTGACGATCTGATTAAAAAACGGTGCCTGCAGTTGCCGAGAATGCAGTGATGTGCAAATATTGATTCGATGTTGAAGATTCGCTTGACAAATCACGCGGAACCCATTTTCCAACCTTCACTACTTTTCCTAACGGCTTCAAATGACGATGAATGGTCATATGGCTAACGCCGAGTTGCAGGCCAAGTTCTCTTACAGTTACCGTTGGGTTTTCCTCCACTGTTGCTTTCAGCAACTCTAACTCATTTGGTCGTCCTGTTCGTTGATAATCTTTCAGACTGAAGTCTCCATTTCTGAACTTCTCAAATCATCATCTACACATCCATTCGCTCACATCATTTCCATAAACTCTCTGAATGTTTCTTGCAGATTCACTAGCGTTAGATCCTTTATGGAACTCATACAGCATCACATGTTGAATATGCTCTTTCGAGGGATCCGTGTGTTTTCAATTATTGTAATGTTGTAGGGGTGGCGTTGTAACTATAAAAACACCAGAGAAATTATTCATTAGCCTAAGTCATTCTGTATCGTGATAAAACCTGTGCGAACTTGTCGCCGCGTGTATTTTGCAACATTTCTAAAACTATTTCACATTATCTTGAGATTATTCTATTATCTATCGTCCGTGTTCTAATCGAGCACAATTTATGTTACAACCTGAGGGTGTCCCAGGAGGAAATGTCAAGAATGCACCATTTCACTCTTTGGGTATTTCTAAGTAGAAAGTATTATATCGACATGTGCCTGATTCCCAACCGTTACCGAGATACAGGCCTCTACATTTGGGTAACTAAAACATAATAAAAAGCCGATCTTAGATAATATTCAATGACATTTAATGATACATTGGCAACTGTGCAGATCCTCACATTATTTATTTACATTATTTATTTAGGTACGTCTTAACACCTGCTCACTGAGTCATTGAGGGCCGCCTAACATCTGTACAATACAGAAATTTTTTAGAACATGTCCTTCCCCTTTTATTTGATGATGTACCTCTTGCATTCAGACAACGGATGTGGATGCAACACGATGGAGCACCACCTCACTACGGCAGGGTTACTACATACTTAAATCAACGGTTTCCGGGAAGATGGATTGGATGTGGAGGACCTGTGGCATGGCCCCCTCGTTCGCCTGACTTATCTCCGCTAGATTTTTTTTGTCTGGGGGTTCTTGAAGAGTAACGTTTATCAGCGGGGTAAGCCCGAAACTAGGGAGCAGTTGGTTGCACGTATACAGGATGCGTTCATAAACCTCAAATGAACTTCCGCGTTTTCCTTGGCAAGACTCGATGGATCGGAGGCTCGCCGCGTGCTTTGAAGAAGGACGGTCACTTTGAAACCATTCTGCAATAAGTGAAGTGCAATAGTGTATTGTATGTTTGTACTTTTTGTAAGCCACAAGTGTCATTAAATAGTATCTAAGATCGCCTTTTTATTATGTTTTAATTGCCCAAATGTAGAGGCATGTATCTCGGTAACGGTTGGGAATCAGACCCATATCGATATAATACTTTCTACTTAGAAATACCCAGAGTGAAATGGTGCACTCTTGATATTTCCTCCTGGGACACCCTGTATGTGCATTTCTCTATGTATGAACCCGTAACAGTCACTGGGTAATTAAAATAACCATTTTGGTGCCAACTTTTATTAGCAAATATTAACAATGTCAACTTACAAAAATTCATTTACAAACAATAGGCTATCAGTGATCATCAACAGATGTATCCTCTTCATTTCTTAAATTTTATAGTCGTTTACATAAAATTCAACTATGCAGGGGATAAAAATCTACATATATATATATATATATATATATATACTTAGGAAATATTTCAGTGTTCACTTTGAGATATAATTCACACTTCAGTTTTGATAATGGAATACAAACTTTCATTCTCGAGGCCATAAACCATTTTAACTTTCAATCATAATCAAGTGGTTATGGAAGACCCCCAAACCGTTTAATTTTTGTGGAACCGAGAAATAAATGTACTGGTCGGGGGTCAAGAACTTAAATTTTTGCGTTAGTTTATTAAAATTAGCTCCTCATAATCTCTATTATTTTACAATGACGCTAATTTCAATTTGTGATATGTTTCTTTTGAGTCAGATACGATATAGAGGTAGTTTGGGGGGGGGGTAAAAGGAGCTCGCGGGATTTCGAATAATTGCCTTAGCTAATTTAAATCACAATTAATAACCAAGCAAACTGAATTAAAGCCGCCATCCATCCAGGAAGCTCATTTCCCCAAGGGTCACCTGAGTCCGAGCATCAACAGAGTGAGTTGCCGGCTGAACCGGACCCAAGTGCCAGCAGCTCAAACCCGAAAGCTACATCATCCATTCAAGTACAAATTAAAGTACTAAAACCAACATACGTATGATAATGTACAGGATGATCCAAAAGTGTTAAAAAAATTAGCAACTATTTTTGGGAACACTTTCTTGGATCACCCTGTATTACAAACAAAATACTGGGAAAAGGACTTCCAATACTACTACATCAATTTGGGACATTTGAAAATGTCAATTTGTACGTAAACACGAAAAAGTTCGAACGCCAATGAGGTTTAATTCTTGATCTCAAATATGTCTTTAAAGTTGATGCAAATCACCAGTTTTTTCCTATTCACAGCCTTTAAAAAAAGAAAAATATTGCAATAATTTCTAAAAAAAATGCGAGAAAAAAGGTTCAAAACACGCAGGAGTGAAGTTGTAAAACGAGTGTTGTGAAAGAATGTAGTGATGCATGTTTGAATGATACTTTAAACCAATATTGGGGAGGGATGAAAAATCGGCCCCCTCAAAAACTTATTTCCAGTGTCCAAATTTAAAACATTTCCACATGATGACAATCATGTGTCGCTAACAATGTGCACTGGACGCCCGAATTCCATAAGAGCATTAGTAAGATGCTCTTATGGAACATGTCCAATAACCTCTCGGATTCTTTGACAAAGTTCTGCCAAAATCCCTGTATTTATCATCATAAACAATTGCTTTAATAGAGGGTGGTCCAAAGGACCATCTATATTTTGCCGAAATAATAGTGTTTTAGGATAAAAATGTAGTAACATAATTAGATGTACATTTATTTATCAAGCTTAAGTCTAAGATGCGACGTGAGCACCGTCAGTATGTCTACAAATCTGTCCACTGCATTGCGGAACACATTCTCAAGCATCTCTCGAGTTATTTTAGCGACTGCCGCGACAATGTGGGTTTGCAGATATTGCAGGTCTAACTTTTGTTTTGTAAACCTCATGCTTCATAAAGCCCTCCGCGAAGAAATCTAATGGTGTTAAGTCCGGAGATCGTGCTGCCCAGGGCCTGTTTCCACCACGTCCAATCCAGCAATTTGGTAAGAGCTCATTAAGTTACGCCCGAACGATGTTTGCATAGTGACATGGAGCTCCATCTTGTTGAAAGACAACAGTGTCGAGAATGTCATCTGAACGAAGCTGGGATTGACGAAACTGCTGAAGCATGTCAAGATAAATTGCCCCTTATGAAAAAACAATATAGGGTTATGGGTTGATTGCTATTAACTTGGCTATCCAGTGAAAATATCCGCCAAATCTTGATGCTGAGTCAACGGTAAAAACCCTACGTCTTTTCGTTAAAAATTTGTGTTTTTTTGTGGCCTTCAAAAGACCTTGTTAATTTTTTTTCGAGTTAATTTTGAATTTATTTGCTTTCGATATTTAGCGCTGCCTAATGGCAAAAAAAGGAAACTACCATACCTTATTATTTCGTTGAATCTCGCTTCTGGTTGTAGGACACGCGGTTGCCTATCGCGACTCTCTTTCAATGTTGGCGAGAGGGTTGCGATAGGGTTACGCAATGAGTTTATTCAGTTTAATTAATACAGGCAATTCACTATGCCTAAATACCTGAAGGAATAGGCCTATCCTTTTGTGTTAGTTTTATCTTAGTTTTTCACTCAGAACTTGTAGGAAGATTAAACAAGTCTTCCTTGCCTACAGCAATGCTCGCCACTAGGCAGCTTTGGCTGAAGGTAATATAAATGTTTGTCTTAAATTATCGTACTTTGTAAAGTCTCCAGACGTCTAATTTTCGTATTTTCATTTTCTTCTCTTGAAGTAGTTTTTATGAATCAGCGGTGGGAAATTTTGATACGAAAAAATAAGTTTTTCTTCTTGTTTTATAGGCTCAATGCCTACATACTGGGTTCCATGCATGACAATTTTTTCCATTCCCAATAGGCTTTGTCACCAATCCCGAAGCAATTTTGTAGTTATTTAACCATAGAAAGGGTAAGGTAAAAAATCCTTCAAATGCTTGAGGTGAGTCTCTCAGGTTCATTGCACAAATTCAAAAAATTAAGTTGATTAAATATGTATATATGCTTGGCGTGATGGAAAAACATTATAGTTTAACACTTTTTATTCAATGCTTAACTCGTACAGAACTATAAAACGTAAATATAACCATTTATACATGAACTAAAACGTAAAATAAAATGAAATAACCTTTTTTTACTATTAATCAAATTAAATATTACTTTTATATGAAAGTTCATTAATGATATATATATATATATATATATATATATATATATATATATATATATATATATATATATATATATATATATAGAAACGACGTAAGTATAGAGGAGTGTTCTGCACACGAGGAAGAGAAATAACAAAATGAAAAATGAGTCAGAAGTTGTAATTCTCCTACTTACGTCGTTTCTATACGTTAATATACTGCGCGGTCATTGCAGTTAAATGTGTAACACACATATATATATATATATATATCAAAGCTATTGACTTCTCCTTAGGGAACCGGAGCTTACAGATGAAAAGAAGGATCAACACAACGGCAAACATTTTCATTTATTTGTACATCAGACGTTTCGACAAATCTTTTGTCATCATCAGTGAGTTAAGTCTTAAAACCTTAAAACAAAATTGAAAAGTGAAAGTTACATCAATACAATATTAAGACCATTAAAATTAAAACCTTAAAGCAAAATGAAAATTGCATCAATACAAAATTAAAAACATTTAAATTTCATCACTATAAAAACTAAAATTAAATTAAATTTCATCACTATAAAAACTAAAATTAAATTACCTCAATAGGTAAATACACAATGTTTACATCCACCTCCATACTTGGCAAAGTCTAAGTGAACACTAGGTGGTCAGAGGATTAGGAAGGGTATATCTGTGAAACACGGTTGGTTGTCAAAAGAGTCGTAATTTGTAGGATGAGCTATTATTATTAAGGGAGGGTTTGTTTCTATAGATGTACAAAGATTCTAAAATTCGGAGTTCTGTAAGGTATGGATCTAGTTAAAATTTCAAACTGAGTTTTGTGAAGGGGATGGTCGTTTTCATCACTGTGGTTTCTAATTGCGGATTGTGGAGGGCTACTGAGGGGACGGTTGGTACGGACTGACAAGCCCAAATGTTGAGAAAGGCGCACCTCCAGTTGGAGTTGAGTGCTGCCAATATACGCAGCCTTACAGCTGTCGCACGTGTATTTGTAAACAACATTGGGGCATACAGTTTTGGGGAATTCATCTTTGAACTTTAAAAAATTTGATAATTTAAGTGGGTTGACGAAGGCGAATCTAAAATTTATTTGGGGATAACTGGACTTGAGTAGTTTGGACAATTCACCTCGAATACGCAATGATAAATAACCATAAAAAGGTAATTTAATATATCTGGTTTCTTTTTGTACTGTAGTTACGGGGAGTTTAGTATCAAAAGTGTTATTTAAAAATTTCTTTACTTGGTTATCGAATAGATGAGAAGGGTAGTAATTGTTAATAAAGTACTGTTTTAAAAATTTAAATTCTTCGTTTAACGAAAAGTAATCCGAACAAATACGGTAACTTCTTGTTAATAATGTTACTATAGCACTAATCTTATATTTATAAAACATACAACTTAAATAATTGGTTCCCAAGCCAGTAAAAGTTTGTTTCCGAAATAGTGAAGTATGGAACTTATTATGGGCCCGTTTAACTAAAACATCCAGGAAAGGTAAACTATTATTTGTTTCGTTTTCACACGTGTACTTAATATTACTATGTTGTTTATTAAGATAATCAAGAAAAAGTTTTACGTGTGAAGGATGGTTAAATATTAAGAAAGTGTCATCCACGTATCTTCTGTAATATGTGGGTTTAAAAACTACTAGGACAATTTTTCAACCAAATTTCTTCGTAATGGCAAAGAAATGCATTTGCTAGTGTTGGGCTTAACGGGGAACCCATAGCTACCCATCAATTTGGCTGTAAAGGTTGCTATTAAATAAGAAAAGATTATCAAAACACACTATTTCGAGAAGGTTTTTAAATTGAGTCTGAGTGAGGCCATTAATAAGAGTATTATCAGTAGTGAATAACTTATTTAGTTGATATATTTAATGTTTCTTTTAACGGGACATTAGTAAACAATGATGAGATATCAAACTGGCCATAGTAAGAGAATCGGCATGATTGATCTCTTTTATCTCTTTAGCAAAATCAAACGAGTTGTTAATAGAATAATCATTAAAGGTGAGTTTGAAAGCAAGGGAACGAAGAATTTGGCTAAGTTATAATTGAATGTACCACATGCCGAAAGAATAGGTCTTAGTGGGAAATTTGGCTTGTGGACTTTAGGTAAACCATATAGAATTCCGGATTAGAACCAGAAGCAAATAAAAAATTGTATGTATTGTCAGCAATAATATTACTATTTTTTAATTTACGCAAACACCTATTAAGTTTATCTTCGAGTTTTAGTAATTTAGACAGAACATCTCTTTTACCCTTTTAAATTTAGACGTATCCGACAAAATTGTCTCCATTCTATTTATGTAAACTGTTGAATCAATCAGCACTACTCCTTTACCTTATCCGGTTTTGTAATGATGACAGAGTTATCCTTTTTCAAATTATTAAGAATTTTAAAATCTTGCTTATTAAAGAGGGAGAGAAAACACCTTATGGGGTTTAAAATTGTAAAAATTCTTAAAAGAGATGCTCTCCACTTGTTTTACCAAGTTATGAAACGAGAAATTTGGTCGGATCTCACAATTCTTAATATTCATGAGAAGATTTTCAAAGCCAGAGAAAAATTTATAAAAAATTTAGTTTATAATGAGGTAGATCAAAATTTAAGCCTAACGACAATATTTCTTTCTCTCTAATACTTAAAACTTTATTAGAGAAATTACAAATAAAATTATCTGGATTATTAAAAAACGACTGAGTGATTCCCAATTTTTCCAATTTGGCAGCATGTATCCTTTTATGTCTGTTGACAGTTTTATCACAGCAAGTTTGAAATTTAGTAACTAAACAATGATAATCAATATAAGACACCCTAGATTTTAGACCAAACAGAGAATTTTTATATTCAGCTTGAGAAACTCACTGTTTTAGTTTTCGATTGAAGCTCCAAATTTAATAATTTATGTAGCCATGATTTATATAGTTGGAGTTATGGAGGCGTTTATTATAAAGTTTAAATCTAAGGAAATTAGGCACAATATTATAACTTTTGCACTTAGACAAGAAACTCTCATCACAGATAGCCTTGTTCAGTTTCAAATAGACTCTTTCACATTGTCTGTAATAGTTCAATGTCGATCGGCCATATCTCTCGGGTTAATATCAAAGCTATTGACTTCTCCTTAGGGAACCGGAGCTTACAGATGAAAAGAAGGATCAACACAACGGCAACCATTTTCATTTATTTGTACATCAGACGTTTCGACAAATCTTTTGTCATCATCAGTGAGTTAAGTCTTAAAACCTTAAAACAAAATTGAAAAGTGAAAGTTACATCAATACAATATTAAGACCATTAAAATTAAAAACCTTAAAGCAAAATGAAAATTGCATCAATACAAAATTAAAAACATTTAAATTTCATCACTATAAAAACTAAAATTAAATTAAATTTCATCACTATAAAAACTAAAATTAAATTACCTCAATAGGTAAATACACAATGTTTACATCCACCTCCATACTTGGCAAAGTCTAAGTGAACACTAGGTGGTCAGAGGATTAGGAAGGGTATATCTGTGAAACACGGTTGGTTGTCAAAAGAGTCGTAATTTGTAGGATGAGCTATTATTATTAAGGGAGGGTTTGTTTCTATAGATGTACAAAGATTCTAAAATTCGGAGTTCTGTAAGGTTATTGGATCTAGTTAAAATTTCAAAACTGAGTTTTGTGAAGGGGATGGTCGTTTTCATCACTGTGGTTTCTAATTGCGGATTGTGGAGGGCTACTGAGGGGACGGTTGGTACGGACTGACAAGCCCAAATGTTGAGAAAGGCGCACCTCCAGTTGGAGTTGAGTGCTGCCAATATACGCAGCCTTACAGCTGTCGCACGTGTATTTGTAAAACAACATTGGGGCATACAGTTTTGGGGAATTCATCTTTGAACTTTAATAATCCAGATAATTTTATTTGTAATTTCTCTAATAAAGTTTTAAGTATTAGAGAGAAAGAAATATTGTCGTTAGGCTTAAATTTTGAT
>JAJOZX010000318.1:67500-187500 GCA_023014485.1 Bathynomus jamesi | reverse complement strand
CTGAAAAGGGAAGGGAGCCATTTTCCTCAGTTTCCATTGTATAAGTTATATTGGGGTGCAGAGAATTTAAGAAATTAAAAAATTGTTGCGCTTGTACAGCATTATCAAAGACAGCTATCGAGTCATCAACGAAGCGTCGGTAAAAAATTGGTTTACAATGGGTGGGAGATTGTCTAAAAATTATACTTTCTAAATGAGTTATAAAAAAATCAGCTGATAAAGGTCCGACGGGTGATCCCATCCCAACACCATCAATTTGTTGGTAAACCTTATTATTGAAAGTAAAATAACATTGCTTAAAAACCAGTTCTAAAAGTTCCTTAAAATAAGACCATGAAAACTATCAACAGAGCTAAAAACCCTATCTAAAATAATGGCAATAGTTTCTGATACAAATACGTTCGTGAAAAGCGACTTTACATCAAAACTGACAAAAAACTTTTTTTAACCGAAATTCTCACTAAGAAGATCTTTTTGAAATTCATAAGAGTTATTTATGGTATACGCATTTTTC
This sequence comes from Bathynomus jamesi, assembly GCA_023014485.1. Classification (NCBI taxonomy): domain Eukaryota; kingdom Metazoa; phylum Arthropoda; class Malacostraca; order Isopoda; family Cirolanidae; genus Bathynomus; species Bathynomus jamesi. The sequence goes on along the minus strand of JAJOZX010000318.1, from coordinate 186,986 downwards.
GCGAAAGGTGACAAAAGACCAACAACAAATTTTGCCAATTGAAAGGTAGGTAAGTTATACGAAGCTAAAATAGGACGGAGAGGTGTTCCAACTTTATGGATTTTAGGCACACAGTATAATTGAGCAAGATCAGAACCAGATACGAACAACTGAGAGTAAGTATCGTTTTTTATTATCTTTAAAGACTTTAATCGTGACAAAAATCTATTAACTTTGTCTTCCACCTTTAAAATGACTTTATTGACGGGTTCAAGAATTTGTTTGAATTTGCTATCATCACTTAAGATTTCATTAGTTTTATTTATGTAATCAGATTTATTCAAAATAACTCCGTTACCCTTGTCCGGTCTAGTCACGACAATCTCCTGGTTCTTTGCCAAATTCTTAATAACCTGCAAGTCACTCTTCTTATATATAAAAGATTTAAATTTAAGGTTTCTAAGTTTATGAAAAAATTCATGAGTTAAATTAGCAAACTGACACTTAAAATTATTAAAATCACCAACATGGGGAACATTTTTCAAGCCATTAAAATTTTTTTCAAAGTAAAGAAAAAACGAAGGCTTATATATTTGAAATAACGGAAGCTTAAATTGCAAGCCAAGTGAGAGTAAAAACTTTTCCCCGAGGGGAGAGGGTGTAACTAGAAAAATTCGAAATTACTTTATCAGAATTGAAAAAATTAGGTGAATTCAGGCCCAGGGCCTTTAGCTTACGTTCATGAGTTTCAGAAATGGTAGAATGAAACTTTTCAAGATCACGTTGTACAAGAGAAATTATTAATAAATAATCCAACAACGAAAGGGTATTTTTAAGAGTAATTATATGATGCTCAAGCGACTTATTATGCGAGTCTGAAATTTTGATTTTATAATTAATTTCATTATTTAACAAATATTCCAGAGGAGATTGATAAAATTCAGTCATACAGATTTTCTCGATAAAGTTTGAAATAAACGAATTTCGGGAAAACACTACATGTACGACACATTTCAAGAAAATAACAGTCGAGTTTAGACTTGAGAAGCTTTCGTGAAGTCTTCCAAACATGGCGATAAACCCTAAGTCCATCTTGTCCATACCTTGAGTATATATATTCATGCGGGTTGCTTCTAAAAAGCTTCAATTTAATATTCAAGAGAAATCCAATGACAAGGAGGAATGTAAATGCCATGAAAAGTCTTCTTTAATGCAACGTTTCGAGCAATATGCTCATCTTCAGGCTAAATAATAATAATATGAAATTAAAATCAATAAACAATTAAAACAAGACAAAACAGTTTCTATAAAACCAATTCTTAAAAACAAAATTTAAAAAGACTAAAAGAAGGTTAAATTCAAAGTTATTAAAATTTACATATAAAATTACAAGAAATTTAAAAAGCTATTTTTAAATTACATATAGTAAATTTGAAATTAATACAATGGAATAACACTACTAACCCTTCATTGCTGGTTCCGAGGCACAAGTAATTTTAAAACAAAACACATGGAACATACTATGGGTTGGGTGGTTGGAGTTATAAATTGGGAAGGGGGAATTATAAAAAATTTAAAGGGACAGCTGAGGAATCAACATTTAGAGAAGGGGTCAATGTTTTTATATAGAGAGATTCCAAAATTCTAAGGTTTACCAACAAATTGATGGTGTTGGGATGGGATCACCCGTCGGACCTTTATCAGCTGATTTTTTTATGACTCATTTAGAAAGTATAATTTTTAGACAATCTCCCACCCATTGTAAACCAATTTTTTACCGACGCTTCGTTGATGACTCGATAGCTGTCTTTGATAATGCTGTACAAGCGCAACAATTTTTTAATTTCTTAAATTCTCTGCACCCCCAATATAACTTATACAATGGAAACTGAGGAAAATGGCTCCCTTCCCTTTTTAGATCTTTTAATTTCGAAAAAAGGGGATTCTATTACTACATCAGTTTACAGGAAACCCACTTTTGCCGGTTTGGGCATGAATTTTTTTAGTTTTACTGATTTTAACTATAAGATGTCGTGCATTAAAACACACTTGCTCAGAGGATATAATTTGACTTCGTTTTACCTTACTTAACGATGAATTTAATAATTTAAGATTATATTTTACCAATAATAGTTTTCCTGTTCAATATGTAGATAAACTAATAAGATCTTTCTTAAATAATGTTTATAGCCCTCAACTTCCCTGTATTTCAGTGCCTAAAGATGTAAACTATTTCTTGGTACCTGAAATGGGTCCCATGAATAAAGAATTTAAACTTAAATTTAAGAAGTTGTTAAAAAAAAAATTTTATACTGATTTTCACATTATATTTATTAATAAAACGTCTTTAGGTAGCTTTTTCTCAGCGAAGGATCGAACTCCTGATTCGTTGCGTAGCGGTGTTGTATATTTATTTACTTGCCCAAGGTGTCTCCTTGGTACTTACATTGGCAGCACCGTGCGCTCTTTCAGGGCTAGATTTTATTCGCATATGGGAATAAGTTGCCGAACAGGTAAAATTTTAAATAAAAAAGAAGCCTCTAGTATCCGGGAACATAGTATTAAATGTAAAACTGATGTCACTTTAGATAATTTTAAAATTCTCGGGTATAACTCTTGTTCCAACTCACTTAGAATTTTGGAATCTCTTTATATAAAAACATTGACCCCTTCTCTAAATGTTGATTCCTCAGCTGTCCCTTTAAATTTTTTATAATTCCCCCTTCCCAATTTATAACTCCAACCACCCAACCCATAGTATGTTCCGTGTGTTTTGTTTTAAAATTACTTGTGCCTCGGAACCAGCAATTAAGGGTTAGTAGTGTTATTCCATTGTATTGATTTCAAATTTACTATATGTAATTTAAAAATAGCTTTTTAAATTTCTTGTAATTTTATATGTAAATTTTAATAACTGAATTTAACCTTCTTTTAGTCTTTTTAAATTTTGTTTTTAAGAATTGGTTTTATAGAAACTGTTTTGTCTTGTTTTAATTGTTTATTGATTTTAATTTCATATTATTATTATTTAGCCTGAAGATGAGCATATTGCTCGAAACGTTGCATTAAAGAAGACTTTTCATGGCATTTACATTCCTCCTTGTCATTGGATTTCTCTTGATTATATATATATATATATATATATGCTTTATTTATTTCAAAGGATGCATATTTCTTGTTCTTACAAACTTTTACTTGTCGCATTCTATGCATTTTCTTTTGCATACAGAATGCTCAGAACATACGTTTTTGTTGCATAAATCGCATGCTTGCTTTTGCATTCTGCTTTTTTTGGACTCGCATAAATAACATCTCTTCCTCTTAGCTCCAGTAGATGAACTTATTGATGGTGACTCCCCATATAACCTAAAGTTTTGTCCATTGTGTTCTGTAAATTACGTTGAAGTCCCATTCGGGACCTTTTACTTATGTTATTTTATTTATTTGTCGGGTTCGAAATCCCAGCTGAGCCGTGAACGGCCAAATTCTAAAGGGCAAGTTCTACCTAAAGCCCAAGTTAAGCTAAATTAAACTTTACGGATTTGAGATCCTATTAGGTCCTACCTCAGGGTAACCTCAGGGTTGCTGACTCGATGCGGGCCTACCTTAGACCTTAAATTACATGAACTTAAAAGGTAAACAAAAGGGTACTATTTGTGGTCTTCTTTATGAACCTTGCAACAACAACGCAACCTGGACTATTGCACGATGCAACAATCATGTATCTAAACAACCAAACTGAATTGCAAGAGAGCTCTCTATCAAACCACACCTTTACGTACGACCTTCCACAAACGAGTAGAAAGACGCGCAGCGTCTCAAAATGATGCCAACAGTGTGACCAAACAATGATGCCACAAGAGCTCAAAAATGCTAGCTCTAAATTAATTTAATTTTTCACTAACCTTACAATTATGAGATGGATATATATACACCTTAACTTAATATATATACAAGCAATGCTGCATCAATCAGCTTAGTCATCGTATCGCCTTGGGACAACAATGGTTCTTCCTCTTCTAGATTTTCTAACACTCCCCACCGAAGAGGCATTGTTGTCATTACCTTCTGCAAGGTTAGCCAAGCCTTCTTCATGAGGCTGTAACTCAAATGTTTCATCTTGACTATCTGTGTTTTTGCTGATTTCTAAAGCATAGAGTTTTTGTATAGGTCTCTTTAACTTTCCTCCTGAAGTCTTTACCAGTGCAGACCTAACTAAATTGTCTTTGCCAACAAACAACTCTTCAATTATGCCAAGCTTCCAGCATTGCCTTGGTCTTTCATCCCCAATCATTACCACTTCTCCCACCTTGATACAATTTGCATTGGAGCCCTTTACCTTGCCTGATGGGTAATAATTGAGTTCTGGCAAGTATTCCATCTGCCACCTCTTCCATAACTGATCTTGTAGCTCTTCAAGGTACCTGAACCGTCTGGTTAACTCTCCTTGAGTGCTCTGGATGGGCTGCAAGTCTTCTGGCACACTGGGGTTTGATGTTAATCGTTTACCACAAAGAAAATGATTTGGTGTCAATGGCTCTGGATCCTGCCTACTGTTGTAAACAAAAGTGATAGGCCTACTGTTCACCATTGCTTCTACTTCACATAAAACAGTAGAGAATTCTTCTTTGCTCAAATGAGCATTAGCTAAAAGTTTCTTTAATGGACACTTTACACTTCTCACTAGCCTTTCCCAAAATCCTCCCCACCATGGTGCTCTCTCAACAATAAACTCCCACTGTACCCCTTGGTGTGAAAAGTAGGATTGGAATCCTTCCTCTTTTAGCAAGGACCAAATTTCTTGGAGTTCCTTTGCAGCCTTTTTGAAGGTTTTTGCATTATCCGATATGATTTTATTTGGGAAACCCCTTCTGTTCACAAACCTTTTAAAGGCCAAAAGAAATACATCACTACTTAAGTTGCTTACCAACTCCAAATGGATTGCTCTGGTGGTAGCACAGGTGAAAAGACATATATAACCTTTGTTAGACTCCCCTCGCTCATACACATAGACTGGCCCTGCAAAGTCTACTCCCACTACATCAAATGGGGCAGTATAGACACACCGTTCTCTTGGAAGTGGAGCCACCTTTTCATAATAAGGCTTTGCACTCCAACGCTTGCAAACCACACATTTATGCAAGACCTTTTTCACTACTTGTCTAATTTTGAGAATCCAAAATTGTTGTCTAATCTCTATTATCACTTCTCTAACTCCAGCATGTAACAGCTTATGATGAGTATCCAGGATCAAAAGGTCCACAAAGTGCCCCCCAGAAGGTAGCAAATTGGATGTCTTTTCTCCTCTGGAAGCCCAGAAAACTGTAGTCTACCTCCTACTCTCAATAAATCCTGATCCAAAAACACATCCAAACCCTTGAGCGCAGAATGTGTTGGTAGAACCTGTAATGGATGGCTGGTGAGCAATTCCCGCTCTTCACCAAATTTTTCCTTCTGCGCATATACCACCCAGTATTTCCTGGCTTGCCGAATCTCATTACTGTTCAGAATTCCTTCCCTTCTTGTTTCTCCCTTAATGTTGTTGGTAAATCTATATATCCATGCTGTCACTCTTAACAATCTTTTCAGACTGCTAATGTCCTCAAGCCTCAATATGGGGTCCTGCTGCATAACTTGACAACTGTTCACAGCGCATTTTCTCACCTCACTCACCCATGCTTCTTCAGCCTGGCATTCTCCTACAATAGGCTGATTAGAAGGCCAGTTTTCACTTCCAAGTTTTAGCCACTCTGGCCCATTCCACCACAAACTTGATTGTGAAAGATCTTTCACCGAAATTCCTCGTGTTGGTAAATCAGCGGGGTTTTGGATGCCTGGACAATGCTTCCATTGCTTGGGATCTGTGTGCGCTTGAATTTCCTCCACCCTATTGGCAACAAATGGTTTCCATTTCCTTGCCTGACTTCTTAACCAGTGCCAAACTATAGTGGAGTCTGTCCAATAATAGCTTGGAATTTCATAGAGGGCCAAAGACTTTCGCACTGTAATTGCAAGCCGACTAGCAATAACGGCACCCATCAATTCCAACCTTGGAACAGAAAGCCTTTTCAAAGGTGCTACTCTACTCTTTGCAGCAACCAGCCTGCAACTTACTTCTTCTTGCAATGCGCCTCTTATATAAATACAAGTTGCATAGGCTTCCTCACTTGCATCACAAAAGATGTGCAGCTCCAAATTGTCTGGACTATTGTTCAACTCTCCAAAGTACCATCTTGGGATTTCAATGTCTCCAAGATGTGCCAATTCTTTGAACCAATATTTCCACCTTACCACCATATGATCAGGTAACTCTTGGTCCCAACCAAGTCCAATTTCCCAGAGGCTCTGAAACCAAATTTTTGACTATCACAAATGGAGCCAGGAATCCAAGAGGATCAAAGACCTTCGAAGCCAAACTAAGAGCTGTCCGTTTTGTCCACCTTGTCTCATTCTCAGCCAGCTCTACTAAAGATTTCCCATTGAAGGTAAACAAATCATCATCTTGCTGCCAAACGATGCCTAGCACCTTTGCGTCTATTGCCCACAACTCCTTAATACCAGAATCCTCAATACTTTCTGCTGCGTCAGGTACTACAGAGGAATGACTCATAAACTCTTGTAATTGCGAATGATTGGTCTGCCATTTTCTGAGCTCCATGCCAGCCTCCCTCATTATAGCTCTAGCCTCCATGAATATCTGTTTAGCCATTTCTGTATTATCCACGGAACATAGCAAATCATCAACATAAAATTTTTCCTTATGTGTTCAATAGTGTTAGGATAGACTTCAGAATATTTCTTAAAATGGTACTGCATAGTAGCTGCCAACAGAAATGGACTAGAGCTGAGGCCAAACAACACTGACTTCATTCTATATGCTTGAACCTTAGGTTCATTTTCCAACAAGTCTTTCGTATCCACCCACAGATACCTTACTGCATCTCTGTCCTCTGGTTTTAACTTTATCCGCAAAAAAGCTTGCTTCACATCTGCAGTCAATGCTACTCTACCAAACCTGAATCTCAGTAACAAGGAAAATAAATCTGCATTTAAATTTGGCCCAGCATCCAAACAGTCATTCAAGGACACACCACCTTTGTCCTTGGGCTGAGCCATCAAAACTACCCTCAGTTTGGTGGTAGTTTTGTCTCGCCGTACCACTGCATGGTGTGGCAGATAATGTGCCTCCTGGCTCACCAGCTCACCTTGCACCCTTTCAGCATAGCCCTCCCTTACATAACTTAGGATGGCCTCATCGTATTCAATTAACAACTCCTCATTTTTTCTTAGCCTGTACAATGAAGTCTCCAACCTCCGATTAGCTAGCTGAAGGTTTGAACCGGGTTTGCAAGAATCCTTCCATGGTAGGCCAACTTCATAGCAACCATCTCTAAACCCAATCCCTTTTTCAAAGTGCTCTAAAACATCATTGTTCACTGTACTTGCCTGGTTGTCCTTTATACCAATAGATTCAAGTTCCCAAAATGCTTTCAAATGCCTTTCCAGACCATGGCTGTTCTCCTCAATCTTAACAAAGAGAGCCTTAACTTCCATTTCATTGCAATAACTACCATGTAGCATCCAGCCTAGCTTACTTTCAATAGCTACTGGGCCTTGAGATGTACGGACAATATTACCAGTGATGAAGTCCCAATAATAGTCAGCTCCAATCAAAAGACTAATATCTTCTATTCCCTCAAACTTATTATTGCCCAAATTAATTCCTTTAACTTGCAATTCTTGGACACATGCCATATCTAAACAAGTAGTGACTGGAGCACAAAGTTCCTCAATCTCTACAGCTTGGACCTTGATAGTGGGACTTTGCGGTAACAACCCTTTAACCAGAACTTCTACCTTCTTAAATTTGGTTCGGTTTTGAACGGAACCCCCAAACCCAGAAATTCTTAAATTTTCCCTCTTAAGTTCTTTAAACTTCAATTTTCTGGAAATTCTGGTCTTAATAAAACTACACTGGCTACCACTATCAAACAACACTCTTACAGTAGCTTCTCCCTCATTCCCAATTAATAAGGCTACAGTTGTTTGCAATAATCCCCCTTTACTTTTACTCCCTTGCATAGCAGTGGCATGTGCCACTGATGTCTCTACTTCTGGGGTAGGCCTACTAAGAGTGTTTTCACACAATAATGGCTGATGCCTACCATGACATTTTTTGCACAAAATTTTAAACTTACAAAACCTTGCTCTATGACCTTTCAAAAAACATTTAAAACATGCTGTGGACTTAGTTACCCTGTCCTTTCTCTCCTCAAAGGGTAAGGCCTCAGCCACCTCACATTTATATGACTTGTGGTTGCCTTCGCAAAATATACATTCCTTGATTCCCTTTAATTTATTCTCAGAGGAGGCATGTAGAGCTGACACTGTACCTGGGCTATTCCCTTTTGTGGAAACTTTGGTGCTGTGCCTGCATTTGTCCTCTTGTTTACCATCCCACTGTGCAAACTCAACTCCCTCTCGTCTTGCTAATTCTGTGCCTAAAAGACTTAACATCTGCTGAAGGGGGATGTACACATGTTCTGCAGAGTGTCCCCTACTTAATTCAAGCAAAATTGAGCTAGGCAATTTAGACTCCAGTGTAGGAACCAACATTATACCATACTTTTCCATTCCTACACCCAAGTTGTCCAGAGACCTAGTTCTAATTTCAAATTCATCATATAACTGCCGTAACTCCTTGACACTATTAGGATTATTAACAGGAGGTATAGTTAAAAGTGCACGGAGGTGGCTTTTAATTAAGATCTCTGGCTTACCAAACCGTTTCTTTAATATATCCCAAGCCACATTATAATTAGCCTCTGTTAATGCTAATCCTGCTATAGTCTTTGCTGCCTCCCCTTCCAAGAGGGACCGCAAATAATTAAACTTCTCCACGGCACTTAACACTTGACTAGAATGAACTGCTGATTGAAAACTGTCTGCCCATCCTTGCCATTCCTGAATACTCCCAGAAAATGTTTTGAGTACAAGCCTCGGTAATTGAACTACAGATCTGTTAACCTTAACTTCACAAGCATCATTTGTTGAGTGTTGTGTTTCATTATTAGACCTGGTCTCTAACTGTACTGAGCTGCTAAACTCTTTTGCTCGGAGGCCTACGTTAGTCATATCATCAATAATCTCTTCAAAGTAAATTATGTTATTTTCTATTTCATCCTCTTCTATAAGAGCCTCAATTTTAACATTTACCTCACTTAGAGCAACCTTTTTAGTTTCTAATATGGCAAGCTTCGCAGTCACTAAGCGTAAATCCTCTTGCTCTATGGCAGAATCTATAGTGGCAATGACCTTTGTAATTAGACCTTTGTAGGCACTTCTCCTTTTTATAAATTTGTTCAATTCAGATGCACTCATCTTCAATGTAAACAACCCTTGGGCTCAATACCAAATGAGCTGAATTGGCAGAAATACTTGACCAAACTGATCAAACGCAAATTTTACTTTCAAATAAACTGAATTGCTGAGTGGGGTACTAACCAAACCAGTATGGAATACCAAATTTTCCACCCCAGGACCTTAATTCAATAATGACCCAAAATTAACCAAACCAGAAAAAATATAGGCCAAAAAACGACCGACTACTGGCCAAGTTTCGCAATTGGGCGACCAAACTTTTTACCCTGGGACCTTAACTCAATAATAACCCAAAATTAACCAAACCGGAAAAAAAGTAGGCCAAAAAACGACAGACGACTGGCCAAGTTTCGCAATTGGGCGACCAACTTTACCCTGGGACCTTAATTCAATAACAACCCAAAATTAACCAAACCGGAAAAAAGGTAGGCCAAAAAACGACAGACGACTGGCCAAGTTTCGCAATTGGGCGACCAAACTTTTTACCCTGGGACCTTAACTCAATAATACTCAACCCGTCTAGGCCTAACTTGGGATACAATTTGCACAATCAGAACTTTGCCGAAAAATGGTCACTGACTCAGTCTTGGGGTAGAAATCCGGTTCGAAGGACCATGTTATTTTATTTATTTGTCGGGTTCGAAATCCCAGCTGAGCCGTGAACGGCCAAATTCTAAAGGGCAAGTTCTACCTAAAGCCCAAGTTAAGCTAAATTAAACTTTACGGATTTGAGATCCTATTAGGTCCTACCTCAGGGTAACCTCAGGGTTGCTGACTCGATGCGGGCCTACCTTAGACCTTAAATTACATGAACTTAAAAGGTAAACAAAAGGGTACTATTTGTGGTCTTCTTTATGAACCTTGCAACAACAACGCAACCTGGACTATTGCACGATGCAACAATCATGTATCTAAACAACCAAACTGAATTGCAAGAGAGCTCTCTATCAAACCACACCTTTACGTACGACCTTCCACAAACGAGTAGAAAGACGCGCAGCGTCTCAAAATGATGCCAACAGTGTAACCAAACAATGATGCCACAAGAGCTCAAAAATGCTAGCTCTAAATTAATTTAATTTTTCACTAACCTTACAATTATGAGATGGATATATATACACCTTAACTTAATATATATACAAGCAATGCTGCATCAATCAGCTTAGTCATCGTATCGCCTTGGGACAACAATGGTTCTTCCTCTTCTAGATTTTCTAACAACTTATCTGTGGTTGAATGAGGCTTTCTGATAATTCGATAAGAAATGTTCGTCTTCGTGTTTTTTCTGCACTTTTATGCCATAGAGGATTTTTGTTTGTCCAAACAACAAATGCTGCCACAGCAGAGACATCCAATAAATTCATGAAAAAAGCGGCCGGCCATCTGTTTGTTTTTCGTTTGCATGAATATGTATGAAGAAGCTGGTCAAGAGTCTACTCCACCCTTCGTAGCATTATAGTACAATATAATTTCAGGCTTGTTCGCTTCCTCTACCACGATATGATCTGAATGGTGCATACTGGATAGTAATATAACAGATTTTTTAGGTTTAGGCACATATGACAAGAGTAAAATTATTACTAAACCCAAATATTGAAGATTCAGATCGTTTGTCTTTCTTGGGCTGAAATTCTGCAGGAACAAATCTCTTATTCTTACGAACGGTTCCAACGATAGTCATACCATGCCTTAGTAGGTGTTTTGCTAAGCCTAAGTCTGTGAAAAAATTATCACAGGTAACATTTCTGTTTGTGTGATAGTAAGGCTCACATAAGTTACTGACAACTGATGTCCCTAACCCTGATGCTTTTGTTTTTCCTTCTTTACCTAGATATGGTATACCTTTGAGCGGATAAAAGGTTTTTGAATCACGTACCCACCAGATCTTCAATCCATATTTATCAGGCTTTGAACTCATGTACTGACGGAAGCTGCATCTACCACGAAACGGAAGTAACTGCTCATCCAGTTACATTTGCTCCTGGAAGATAGCTTTTGGTCAAATTATTGTTGACTTTTTCCCATATATCCCTTATTGGGGCTAATTTGTCTTTTTCTCGGCGATGTGATCTGGTAGATTTGTCATCAAATCGTATTTTTGCCATTATTTCCTTGAATCGATCTTGGCCCATAGTAGCTCTAAAAATAAGTGGTCCGTACTTTTTATCCCAAAGAGCACTTATATTTAGGTGGTTTGATTTCAAGTGTCCAGCTGTAAGAGCCCAATAAAAGCTTTTATTTCTATGTCATCACACGAACGCCAAATTTTAGATTTTCCTTTCGCTTCATAAACGCGCTTCCCTTCATCATTGGTGTACTTCACTATAGCAGAAATAATGTCGGGAGAAATAAATAGTTCGAAAGAATCTTCGCAACACACTATTGTTTTATTCCGACTAAGTATTACCTTATTAGTGGGTGATTTTATTACATTGTGGAATCTAGTTTTGGATGGTGGTGGAGGAATTTTACTCCATTCATCACCATCCTTGCTGATATATTTTCCACACGACACACGTTGGATTTCTTCATTTTCACTTTCGCTCTCCGTAACTGCATTATCACAGTCACTTGCCACAATTACATTGTCAATTTCACTTTCATTATCACTTGGGTTGTATTCACTTTCATCAGAATCACTTGGCATAGTGTCTTCATTTAGCAAGCATAATTCAATATCTTTGTCAGATATTCGTGGCATTGTTATTTCTACAGTATATATGACACAAGTAATCGACCAGTTCAATATCTTATCAATGACTAACCGACCGTGTGTGTCCCAATTCTGTAAAAAAAAATAATAAAACAAAACAACCAATCACAGCCCATCTAACAAATGGCGTGATTTAAGACACGCCCATTAGCAGATACATACTCGCTGGGCATTGAAAAGAACGGAAATATAAGCTAAAATGAATATGAGTAACACTCACGTTACGCTTTTATGCAAATACTTTCTTTTTTTATTTTTATCACTAAAATTATTATATGTAGAAAACACTATTGTTAGTAAACATACTTAACTGTAAATAAGGAAGGAATACTAAAACGCTTAGATAAAATTAAAAATAATAAGTCACGATTTTTTTAACAAAACATCATAAATGAGCCTATCAGGCTCACCTTACGCTGTCTAGGGTTAATACAATAAATTAATAATTTGTGTTTAATTACCAAATAAAAGGTACCATATACGATACCATATTGTAGGCGTATATAAGCCTGGGTTTGAATTAGGCTTTGTTGTGAACTGTATGACAGGTATGTATAATTTTTCCATAGTCGTGTTACCCGTAGCTTCTGCAAAGAAAAAAGGTCCGTAAATCTTCGATCCTGTCATACCCAACCAGACATTAACTTTGGGAGAATTTCTTTCCTATTTGTAGAACTCTGTTTTTCACTAACCCAGATACGACAATTATGTCGATTAATCTTTCCGCATATGCGAAATGTCGTCTCATCGCTGAAGATAATGTAGTTTAATACGTTTTCGGTATGAATTTTTTCACTCAATTCTGTGCACATGGCGGCTCGTCTTGGATAATCCTCTTCATGTAACTCGTGTAGCACTTGAATATGGTAACTTTTCTTTTTTAATGTTTTTTTTTAAATCCTTAACCAGTCGTTTTTGGTATGCTCAGTCTACGTGATGCTGTGTGAGTTGACATTCTAGGATTTGTTTCAAAGGCAACTCTTACCAATTCGACATTTTACTGAAAGGTACCTGGACGTCCGGATCTTGCCTCCTCATGAACAGTTCCTGTTCTTTTAAATACATTGACCATTTCGCGCGAACTGTTTTGTCTGTAGGTCCTGGTTTGTGGAAACCTTTCGAAATTTTCTTGAATTTCTTTGCACTTCTTCCCTTGGATACATACTGTTATCACCATCACACGTTATTGTACATCCAAAATAGAAATATTATTTCAACAAAATAGATAGGGACTTTTGGACCACTCTGTATGACCCCACAGATAAAATTTCGAAGGGTTTAAGTCGGATGATAAAGGAGGCCATACTATCGGTCCAACACAAACCGCACAGAGGATTTTCATAAAAACTTTAGCATAAGTGCTTCATCAATAATTCTTTCATTAAATGTAAAAATTAGGGTGATATGTTCTAAAATTCATATACTTTACTCTTGACTAACAACATAAAATACTTGATGAAATATTTAACGCACTTTACTCAGCAAAAGCTTATTAAAAACTTCATTAACCATATACCATTAATCTTCAGTCGGTTCGCCAAGTATTTAAACTAATATGAAAAATTTCTTTAATTATACTTCTTAAACAAGTTTAGGTTAAAATGATGCACCAATTAAGACCTGAACAATGAACATCCTCCAAAAGCCAAACTTACTTATCTTCGAGCATATGGACAAACATTCTCTTACGCGAGTTTACGATATGATAACAGAAGCAGGGGAATTGCCTATTACAAATTTCTATCCAGACCTGTACAAGATTTAAGAATACTGGCTTTCTTGCGAGATCATTAAATATTAAAATTACTCGTTACTAACCACATTGACTAAGAAGTGAATAAAATGAACTTTCTAAACGAGTTCATTCATCTCAACTGAGAACGCCGCTCATTCCTCTGCCGGAAATATCTCTTTGTGTACTCGTAGGAAGAGATCATGATAGCGCAGGCGGGCATTACTTTAGCTAAGCGAGGAACCAGTCCGGTGAAAAGACCTTTTATCCCTTGTTGCGAGTATATCTGAAGCAGCATCGAACGTGTACTACCAACCACTCGCGATTGTTTATCTGATGAAGAGAACAGAATTTCACCGATTAAAGTCAAACCTTAAGTGGACAGAAAGACTACAGTAACGAGTTCATCTAAACCAAAATAAAAATTTATTCTAGCTTGGCAACTTAATTCTAAGCAAGTTTAAGTAGAGGCTAGGGTCCGTAGCTCAGTGGGTAGCTAACTCCGTTTTCCTATAAGCGAATTAAAGGCACCGAGGTCTGTGGTTCGAATCCTGATAACAAGGGTAAGATAACATTCAGGAAGTTCATTTTCCGACAACGTGGGAGTGTGTGCCCCAAAAAGTCACCTGAGCCCGGGCATTAACAGGGAGAGTGGCCGACTTTACGCAAGCGCCAGCAGCTGGGAACGAACTCAGAGCCTCACCGCCCAGAGCACAACACTAACCACTGAGCTACTGTATTAATTAATAATAATAATAATAATAGAGATAGAGTAGTCAGAGTAATGGGCCGCATTAGTTCACCTGAACGCTGTGCCACTCTGAGTCCCCTCATTGATTGTCATTAGTTGCAGTATAACTCAAACTTATTTTCATATTAACTTTTAATCACATTTATCAACTTAATATTTATTACAGGAATTAAACCTGAACAATGAACAGTTCCTACGAAGTTAAGAGATTATGGAAAAGCCTCAGCCAAGTGAATGCTGTCAGGATATTCAGCTATCAAAATTACATGGAAAAACAGGAATGAGACGAGATACTATATTTACATTACATATACGAGTATGGTTTATAGCTATATTTTACGATAGAATTTTTCTTATTCTCAGCCAGGGAAAGTCGAGAAGGAACGGTTATGAATGAAATTGTACCTAATTTTTAATTCTAACTTAAAATAAAAAGTTTTTTCATCCGTAGCCTACTATTAATTGTCAGTAATAGTTTTCATTTATAATTTCCTCAGTAAAGAACAACAAGTTAATGGGTTAAGGTTTCTGATCTGCAAGTAATAATCATTTAATCAAAGCACTGTGCTCCTCATTTTATATTAGGTTGATAAGAAATCAAATGTGCATCTCCCTCCCCACCTCCCTTTTAAGTTGACACTGACTTCGTCTTCAAAGGCAGTTACAGTATTTGTAGCTGCAGTCATTTATATTTTCCCATTTTCGACGACTACAGTATATTTACCATCCGTTTTTCAATAAAATGAAAAAAAAATTCACAAAAACTGACAAAAGCTTCAATTTCTGGGTAGCAACATTCACTTTTTAATGGAAACGAAACTGAAAAATACTGAACTCCATTCCTCAAATGTACATTAAGAATTTTTTTTAATCACTTCATGTCAGCAAGCTAAAATTTTTACTTGGTTAATTTTATTGTAAAAACCTTCACTCCATGCAAAGGAGAATCCAAAGTGCCTCTCAACTATCAAAACTGGGACAACTACTGAACTACCTTAAATATACGTAATTATTACTCTCAAAGAAATGTAATTTGCTTATTTACTAAGTAAATAAAAGTTAATCTTCAGACGAATTTTTGGAACGTTTTCGCAAAATGTACAACTAAAAATGTCTTGGATGACTTAATCTACAACTTAACAGTAAAACAATCGTGCACTGGCCAACATTTTGCATGGCTTTCAGTCGCCCTAGGAAACTCATTCCTTTTCGTTGTTTCTACTGCGCTACTACTACTACTCCTGTACCTCAGATACGAGACCAGCAATGCTGACCTGAGAACCACTCCTTCTCACCGATTTCAATTTGCTGATGCGTTTTAACAACATCCAAGGGAAGTGACCATCCCTGCGAACTAATAAATTAAGAATTAAATAATAATTAAAGAACCTCATTTCTTACACCATTAATATGTAATAATAATAATAATGTGATACTGATACCACATTACACGAGCGAGTTTTAAGGCAATGCAAACACTTTTCAGAAATCTATCCTTGTGTCAGACAAGACTTTTCATGCTCGTAGCATAAAGTGGTAAAATTGCATAGAAGGAAGAAAATTAATACATTTAAAACATACAATGATATACACACATTATTATACAGGTCAAAATTCGTCTTCCGTGTGACTGAATGATTTGTTAACAAATGAGCACATGACCTTACGATTTACAGCAAGGTCAATTACCAGAATTGAGTTTCTTCTTACATTCCAATGAACATAAGGTTGACCAATAAAGAAAAATCAAACTAGTAAAAAAAAAAAAAACCTATCAAAGACACCGTGACCTTTGATGCAAGAACTTTATTCTTGCTCACAACACATCATCCTGCAATGATATACAGTATGTGTATGAAGTTTCAATATATGCTGAACAGCTCAAAAGTTATAGTACAGAGACAAAAGTAGCTCCATTTGATCTTTGACCTCCATTTGTCTCCTTAACTTTTGATGCAGTCATCTGATTCTTGCTCGTGACACTGAGTTCTGATAGTCCTTATACAGTATGTAACATTTCATCAGTTTATGTAGTGGTTCAAAAGACCTCCATTTGACCTTGATCTTTGATGCAGAAACTAGTCTTACTCAAAACACACCATCTTACAGTTATCCATGCGTGTGTGTGGAGGGGGGAAGGGGCAACTTATGTTTAGTAGTTTAAAAGTTATACAAATCAGCCCCATCTGACCTTTGATTTCTAATTTGTGACCTATACCTTCGATGCAGGAACCAGATTCTTGCTCATGACACTTCATTTTGCAATGATCCATGCGTGTATGAAGCTTCATCAATTTATATAAAGTATTCAAGAGTTACAGCCCAGACATTAAAGTGTTCCATACAGACGGATGGACGAATGAACCCGTGCAATGCAGTATGTCCACTTTCTCATTGTATCAGTTTCTCACACACACTAGTATGGGACCACCAAATTTGTTTGGTTAGGGACATAATATAGTTTCTTCACAAGAAAAGGAAATTTAATTAAGTTTCTAAAAATTACATTTAAAGCAATAAGCTGCAAAATGGTCTACAATGTCTACTACAACTACATGAATACTTTCAATAATAAAGAGACCAACAATCGCCTAGCAGCATAATACATAAATATTCCTCACCCCTCCAGAAATGGCGCCTGCAGAAAGGGCGAAAGGCACAGTGGGGTGTTCTTGGTGTGTCATGTGCTTTAAATTTTCGTAAGTCATCCAATAAAGAACTGTGATATGGGAAATGAAATTAGTATGCAACAAAGCATTGAGCATAAAGACAGCACAAAAAGTAATTTAAACCATTTAAAATTTTTTTGGAATTACAGAAAATAAACCTAAACTGAACTTATAAAGCTTAAAAAAATAACCTAATTCTAAATGAATGCAATATTTTAGAAAATGTGGGACTGTTAAACTAGATCCTGACGACTGACGATATAAAACCAATTAATTAGCAAGTACAGTACAGTATTTAGACTTATATTGGCTGAATGTTATTTTTTGAAATGTGACTAGTCAAGCAAAATTAGTCCTTGAATGGTAAAAAAAAAAAAAAGTTTCTTTGCAAAATACAACTACTTTAAGAGTTCATTACCATTTTTTTTTTTTTGGCAGTTTAATAAATGCTATACATTGTTATGTAAATAATAATAATTTGGATACAAACACCAAGCAATCTTTACACTACATAAAAATATTATAAGGTAAGCAAATGTACTGCAAAATCTTCAATACATACTGTAATTGTACATACTGTGACTTTGGTTAAGGTGTACTTGGCTTAATAGAAATCACTAAGTCCAGGGCTGTGATATAATCATAACTTTTTTAATTAATTGTAACAGTAACTAGCTCTTAAAAAATGTTGTGAATATTTGCTGAAAATCTCTAAAGTAACATTTTTATTAATCAACAGTTTCAGAGAACTGGAATTTTTATAGTTGTGCATTTTGCTCAGAATACATACTATCATAAATTTACAGTTGATTGATACAGTTAAATTGTAAACCTTTCAAAAATAATATTCTTGTTTATTCATTAAATCACAATGTGAAACAAATGAACAATCTTGGTAAGTATCACTTGTCAGGGAAAATACTTTTACGAGGATCAGATGCTCACTAAAATAATAAATGTTGAAAGTAACTTTTGAAGTAATTATTAACTGTTTGCTTCTTTGAGACAGCAACTAGTAACTAGTTACTTTTTTGAGACAGTACCTACCTACTTATTTGAAGCACTAATTAGAGACTGTAATTAGTTACAAAAATGTAACTGCCACAACACTGCAAAGTTAAGTGAACAACATTTAATGATCTTCAGACAGATTGAAATGATCATTAAAATAAAAAAATTAGTTCAATCTGTCCCACAAAACTTAAAATTTACTTTTGTTTTTGATCACCATAAACCTTGTCTTAACCCACTGATGCATATTTATTTGAGCTAAAAAATAGCCACGACTTTCAATTGAAAATTTATAAGAATAACTGACCCGAGAAAGGCACATCTCTCAAAATAGTAGGAACCCAACCTCTCCACAAGCTCGAAGGACCTACTGACTTCAGTTCATGAATAAGGGCTCCAAACACCTCTGAAGATAAAGATAACTAAAATATAAGTGGTCTTAATACTGCCTACAAAGAGTTCAATCATAAGACTCTAAAGCCAAGTTGATCATGTGGTAGAAATTAGAACCAACCAACAATACTGCACCATCAATTGGAGCAACAGTCCAAAAGGAAAGTTAACAGTAATTTCAATAACTTGTCAGTCAATAAACCTCTAACTATCTACAAATAATTGCAGCTTTTATTTAATTCAATTCCTTAATAAACTTATTAAAACTAGTCTAACCTTACCTTGCTTAACCTAACAAAATAACAAAAATAACCGAACTATAATTTAAATAGTAAAAATTAATGAAAGGATGTTGTCAACCTAAATACATCCTTACTTTGAAATTGTGAATGTATTCATTTTGGATCAACACAATTGACCAACTACTACCAGAATGAGAAAAAATTATACTGCCTAACAGCAAGGCTGAAAATCTCTAAAATAACATTTTTATCAATCAACAGTTTCAGAGAAATAGAATTTTTATAGTTGTGCATTTTGTTCAGAATACATACTATCATAAATTTACAGTTGATGATTGATACAATTAAATTGTAAACCTTTCAAAAATAATTTTAAGATGTATTCTTTAAACACTAAAATTCATACATATACTAACCTTTATACGATATATTCTTAGACTGTATTTTAGTACGAAGAAGCTCTAATGGAGAAAAAAGTGTGACTGCCCAACTTCTGGCCAAACCTCCTGCCATTCCCCCAGCCCAAATAGGTTGCTCTTGAGGGGGGTAATAGTGGCGAATTGTTTTTAAAAAGTTCTCATAGGAGGTTAAATAAATTATTGTGTTTGGTATTGCCACAATGAGGGTAGGTGGCAACCCAGACCAAAGGGACTTAAAGCCCTCACTCCTGGAAATCTTAATAAAGGCATCAATGGTACCATTTAATTTATCTGGAATTGGTTTGTTATACCAAGGGCTGTAATTGGAATTGGAGTGGACACTGGTTGCACAGTTGCAGATGTGGTCCATTAATCCATTGCAATATAGAAAACAACGACTGCTCAGAAGAGCTCTTTGCTGTGTCTGCAGTCTTACTTTGACATCATCAAAAGGGGTCACTGAAAAATTTAACATTATTATATTAGTTAGGTATATAGGCACAACTTAAATTTCTACTAATGAGGATGGATCAGAAAATAAAGTGAAAATAGCTGTACTTCTTTCAACAAAGATTAACTGAAGTATGAGTCTAATTGAAAACATTTGCACTAAATAATAGTTACTTTTCAACATAAAA
This sequence comes from Bathynomus jamesi, assembly GCA_023014485.1. Taxonomy (NCBI): domain Eukaryota; kingdom Metazoa; phylum Arthropoda; class Malacostraca; order Isopoda; family Cirolanidae; genus Bathynomus; species Bathynomus jamesi. The sequence goes on along the minus strand of JAJOZX010000318.1, from coordinate 167,058 downwards.
ACAAACACATTGAGACATTTGTCTGGCAGCAATATGGTTGATTGTCAATTTTTCCTATACTGAAGTTCAGGTCCTCTCTGACATGTCTTCTGAGCAAAGTAGGAATAGCATTTTAGCATTTTAAAACTCAGCATCTGTTCTGAAGCAACATTCTCCCAATTTACATTTCAGTGGTCTGAAAAGATGTTCACTTGCTGTGAGATTCAGACTGTATGAAGGATAGGGAAAAAACCTGGCACCTGTACCCAAAAAAGTATTCCAATTGTCAGTTGGACAAGCATTATTGCAGAGAAGAAAAACATCCTTCAACAACTCTTGGTGAGTTATGGCATACTGCTGTGCCTGGTTCCCCATCTTAAGCTTCTTTTGCAGTGCTGAATGTGATGTGTCCACATCATGAATGCTTTCTCTGTTTCTGGAATAAATGTGGTGAGTACTGATCAACTACAAGGCTATATAGTACCATCAGTTATCATCAATGTAGAAATACACTGGACCACACCTGCCTTGTGGCCCAATGTATCTTGAATTTGGGGACTAACTGTACATGTAGCTAGTCCAAATATTATTCAATGGTTTCTTAAACTAAGATCAAAATGGCCTTTTTCACCTTAATCTCTGATCCACCTTTGGATTTAGTCCTTAGCCTACTAATATTAACAGAACTAGTATGAAAATACAAGGTTATTATTTAAAAAAAAAAAATATCTATAGCTATCTTCTTTGGGGGAAAAAAAAATAAAAAAAAATAGTAGTAGTAGTAATCTAGTGTCTTTGAGACATCATTACTTAGTACAGACTAGTTACAACCTACCATTCAGAGAGATTTTTGCCTTTGAAAAAAATATTCATGGCTACATTTATTTCAATCTAATCTGAACCCACACCACTAGATCAGAAACCTGTCATTTGAAACTGCTATAATGGTTTGTATATACTTTGCAAACTTACCTACCTACTTAATGCATCAGTTTAAAAGCAAATAAAAGTAAATCAGTGTGCGCTTGACCCTAAACTGAACCAACACAAATTTTTTAAGGTTTAATTTTCTTTGATTAAGCTAGTCAAGACTAACTTCCATCTGATTTATGAACATGATTAGGATTTGACTAGAACATAATGTTCAGAAAAATTAGTGAGCTTTAACAATCTAATATACAAATACCATATATGGAGCTCTTACTTTTACACATCTCCAGAATTTCCCTGAACAATATACAGTAGCTAAAAAAAACGAATAAGAAAGGAAGACTATGGTACTTACTAAATATAGCTGTAATAAATCCTCCTGTGCATGATGATATCATTTGTTGAGTAACAGTGAGGCCATTGTGTTCTGACATTTTATACAAATTTTGTTTAGGAAAAACTTATTTTTACAGCTTAAAGTTATTTATACCTTAATTTTTTGTACAGCTATTTCAGAGGCTCAGTGTCTCATAAAAATTTGGGTTTAGTACAATGAACTAAGCACACGGGACAAAAAATTAGTCACCCCTCTCAGAATGTACCTAATAACGTGTGACGGCGCCTCTGGCCTCGATAACCGCACGAATCTGGCAAGGCAGAGACTCTACGAGGTTGTGCATGTACTGAACATCGATTTGCTGCCACTCGTTCATCAGCCAGTCCCGAAGTTCCGCCAGAGTCTGTGGGTGTCTATTCATGCGCTTCACATTCTGTTCCAAATAATCCCACAGATTTTCAAGAGGATTTAAATCAGGGGATTTGGCGGGCCATTCGAGGTGAGACAGTGTTGCAGAATGTTCGTCGTGCCACTCAGACACACTTCTCACCCTGTGCACACGGCAATTGTTGTCTTGGAAGACAGGAGTGGCAATGTGATGCTGCTCCTGGAGATGTAGGGCAAAGGGTACCAATTCATCATTTAGTATGCGGAGGTACGCCTGCTGGTTCAAATTCATCGTCACTGGAACGAGAGGGCCCATTTCGTGGTACGAAAAACATCCCCAGAACATCACCGAACCACCTCCAGCCTGAACACCACCTTCGACGCATTCAGGATTAAAGGCTTCATTGGACCTGCGATGTACTCGTTGCCTCCCATCATTGGAGAACAAACAAAAACTGGACTCATCGGACCAAATTACACGTTTCCAATCTGCCGCAGTCCAGTTTTTGTGCCTCTGAGCCCATTTATAACGTGCCAATTTGTGACCTGCTGTTAACAGCGGCCTCTTCCGTGGTACCCTGCTCCAGATGTCCATCGCATGCAGTTCTCGTCGCAATGTCCGTTCGGAAATTGGTCGCTGGAGAACCTCATTGGTTTCTTGGAGCAATTGTTCTCTGGTTTGAAAACGATTTGCAGTTACTAGACGAGAAACATGGCGGCGGTCCCTATTGTCGAGAATTGTTTTCCGGCCACAGTTACGCCGTTGATTTTCAGTTGATTGCGAACTACACCACTCTTTGTAAACTCGCTGGACAGTACGCGTTGACACACCAACAAATTGGGCTACTTCAGACACTTTGTGTCCGTGGGCTCTGCCAAACACGATGGCTTCTTTTTGCCACTGAGTAACGTCTGCCTCACGACCCATTTTGCAGACTATATCCAACACACACTTTGTTCTTCACCACCTCACGAAACAGATCTGATCCTGTGTGCTACGTCACCGCTACTTGTCACTTACCAATGCTACATCAGCACCCTCTGTGTGACCTTGAACTTCCTACTATCTGTGCTATTAGGGGTGACTAATTTTTTGTCCGGTGTGCTTATGTTCAAATGCTTAATTAGGACCTTTAATAATTAAAGTGCCGATGTTAAAATTTAATGTATTTAGTACAATATCACTACAGGCTACAAAATTTATCAATAGGCCACTGTGTAAAATCTGGAAAATAATTTTAGAAGATCAGTTATAATTAATAGGGTTCTGAAAGAGAATGAAAATAAAACTGAAAAACTATGAAAAAATTATGAAAAAAATTTAGAAATTTATACATTTTTAACACATATTAAACATGATAAACATAAATAAAAGGGTGTTTTTAAAAAATTTGTCCAATTTCATTGAAATAGATAGTTAATTCTGGGACACCCTGTATATATCTAAATATATATCTATATCTAAGTATAACTACATAAACTATCAAAAGTTTATTTTCATCGGATGATGTACCATATGACTGCCAGATCTAGGGGTATAATTTTTAACAATTGACATTAATTGATCAATTACACGAGTTATAGCTGGGGCATTCCAAGAGAGCACCCAATGCATGTCACCACTCTGACTCAGATTTTGATGAAAATTTACATATGGGGTTCTTCTGGGTGCTGATTTCACTGGTCAAAATAAAAAAGTTCTATGACCCATAGTTTTTGAGATAGGGGACCCCACTTTACCACCTAACTTTAATGGGCAAAAACTCCCAACATCATCTTGTAGACCTATAAAACTACATTTTTAGAATCAGCATGAAGAGATCTATTAAATGATACCACATTCAAATGTGTAGAACAATAATGAAAATTTCCTCCCCCTTTTCTTTTATTTTTGTTTTTGACCCCCATCCCCCCTATGCGGTGAAATAAAAAAAAAATTTTTTTTTATTTATTAAACTTCCATTAATTGTTAAAAGATACAAACAATGAAAAATGTGGGTATCAAGTTGCAAGATATTTTAAAAATTATTGAAAAAATATGTATATTGTGAAATTTTGACATTTTTACTGCTGCAGACTAAAATAGAGAACTACAAATGATATATTCACATGGATGAAAATAAACAGCAAAAATACAAATTGAACATACATTACATCAAGTTGATTCATAATTACACGAGTTTTTCAACTCATTTTCTGGGAAAACATATTGAATACACATTATTCCTAGCTTTAAAGTTGGTGTGCTTAATAAACCTAAAATTTTCTCTTGATATGTGGTATGTATCTCTAATTTGTGGAAAGTAATAGTAAACACTATATCCTGATGGGTACATTATAGGAATGTACAAATCCCAACCATTTCTGATCATTGTAAGTACAAACTATGTACTCTCCTATTTTCGGATTAACTTCAACATTATCTTCACCCAAAAAAGCTTTGTTTATAATCCTCACCTCACCAACTTCATCAGAAGATAATTCAAATGTTTTTATTTGCATTAATAGGTACAAATCTGTAGAATTTGTGTGTTCCTGTTAGCCACATACTTTTTTTTATATCTGTCACTTAAAAATTTTTCCATAACTTCAATTTCTTCAGAATTTATTAGAAAAAATTTATGCTGTCACTTATATTGTTTGAACCAAATTGAAACATGTCTTCTGGTGTTAGTATTTGAATTGAAACATGTCTTCTGGTGTTAGTATTTGATTTGCAAATGTTCTCTGCATACTTGCTCTGGCTACAGATCTCTTCACTGTACCCCCAATCCCATCACAAGTGCTCTTACCATGGCTTGTGGCAAAGAAATGCCACTCACATTCCAGCCCAAAATCTTCATGTTTACAAAATTTCACAAAGTTGAAACAATTTTTATATTGTCCTGCACATCCGTCAGTAAAATAATGTAATTTTTTGATATGAAGGTGGGATTTTCTAATAATAGGTATGAGTATATTTAAAAAAGTGTAAACCATTGTTGTGTTATGTTTTGTATTTGGAGATAAAAAAAATAACTTTAATGTTTTGTTTCATTACTTTCTGGTTCCTTATAATATAACACGAAGGGATGCACTGTGCATTGGGTATTTTCCCAATGAAAACCTTGGGCTGCATCCTGTACTACTAGAGGTAGGGGGTAAAATGGCATGTCAAAAACAAGTGATCATAGCCTCATTTTGTGTGTAAATACATGAATATGAAGTTTTGAAAAGGTTTTTTGCTGAAAATTGTGTACACAAAAATTGCACCACAATTTACTGATTTTTAGCGTCAAAACAGTGTTAGGGGGATCAAAATTATGATTTTTGGAAATACTCATTGTGTGCTTGGGAATGATTAGAGTTCTTGATATATATCTTTGGTAGCAAATAGAATTGTCATTTGTATTATATTTTTGATAAATTTATGCTAGAATTTTAGTCACGCTTGAGTGATTTTGGAGAAAAATTGGCCTGTTCGAGCTCAAAATCCAGACATTTTGTGGTTTTCCAATCATTTATTGACAGAAAATGCAAATTAAAAGCACACCATTCTTATGACTGATTTTCTATTTCATTTTTTGCACTGCATGCTTGAAAGCTGTCACAATATCATTAATGTTAGTCAAGGCGAATCGGTTGATACGGGAATCAAACTCCCATTCACCTTCAACAATGACATCAAGAATTTGTTCGTGCTGAACTGTATGAATGTCTTCTTGTGCTGGGTACCGCCACCACTTGTTCATGCCCTTCTTCTCACGGCATAAGTGGTCCAAAGTCATTGACTTGTCTGCAATGAACTTGTTATAGGCAATGAACTAGTTGTACTCTCCATTTTTCTCTTCATCCTGCCAAATGACAGCACATAGCTGATTCACCTCCAAGCACATGATTTTGTTGGTGGCAGGGGTGGTGGATGAAGACTTTGAAATAAGTTCCAGCGTTTGGCAGTTAGATGCCAAGTTTGCAACTGTAACAGTTGATACCTCATTGGCATTTGAGTCATCTTCACTCAGCAATATGAAGAGGTTCTCAAGTTTTTCATCGTGAGATATACTGTTTTGACAATATAATTCTGGGCGCTGCAGTTTGTCACTCTTGTGGGTGTGTGAATAGTATGCCATCTCAGTTTTCACTATTTCTTCACTGAATCGTGCTATTCGAGGGTCATTCCATGTCAAGTCAGCCACCTAAAACACACACCCCTTTCAATTTTGCTCATACTTGGCACAATACCAGATATACATACCAAACTTAAATTCCCAAATTATTAGAGCTGACTGACCTTTGGTTACTGAGATACAAGGTCACAAAGTTGTGACATTTTGAACTTTTTTGCGTTAAATGACTATTTTCAAAATGGTGTAACTAAAACACTATTAAAGCTAGAGCATTGATTTTGGTCTCATTTTAAAGCTCTTTAGTAGCCCCTTGTTTATTGTCTCTTGTTAAATATCTCTACTGTGAAAAATAAAAAAATCCCTTCAAAAGTTGACCTTTGACCTTGAATAAAAAAAAAATACCTTCTCCTAAAAAATTCAATTTTTTTACATTAATACCTTGAGTCATGTACAACAAAATCCCAAGAAGCTGTAAGTGGCTGATAACTAGTTCAATGTATAAAAAATAATGAATTCAAGCAACATTTTGAAAAAAGTCATTTTATACAAAAATTGTCAAAAAGTCATGACTTTGTGACCTTGTATGTCAGTAACCATTTTTGTCTAAGGTCAGCTCAATCTCTTACAAATACAACCCATATCTACATACTATCTGCAGCCTTCTACAAACAAGCAAATGCTTATTTTTAAATATTTGTTCTTTACCCACCTCACCTGTATGTTGTGCATGTATGTGATGGTTTTCAGTAGTTGACAAGATTCTTGTGGGCCACCCAATTTATTGTGATTTCTAGAAGAGAAAACAATTTTTAATGTATACCTAGATAGCTACCTAATTAACAAATACAAGTAACATATTAAAATGTACATACAATATGTATAGGTATAGTGCTCATTGATTTCCATTTATCACAACTTAAAATGTATGCAGTGTATATATAGTTACATGACCATTTTAATTTTGAATTCTTACCTTTCTGTGCTGTAGATCTGCCAAAGCTTTGGATGCCTTCAAAGTAACTTCTTTGCAAATCCTGTATGTTCGTCCATTAGTAGTAGATGCCTCAACTTGTGTTAGAATATCTGAATATGGTAAGATTAATTCATCTGGTCGACCAGGATACACAAATGATGGGTTTGGGCCATGAGGATGAAGGAATGTGACTTTTACTTCTCTATTCTCTGGTATCTTTTCCAGCACATATGCCACCCACCAATGGCCATCATATGCAGCAGTAACAAAACCATGTATTTTCTCCTCAGTCACAACTTCTTCCTTTTCAGTAACTTTCTCAATATTTGAATAATCTGATAATGAATAATGTTTAACCTTAAGAGAAGTCAATGAAACTGGCTGTAAATGGTGTAATTTCTGTGTACCAGCAATAGTCCTTGCAGTTGAGTGTCTTTCTTGGAGAAGTTGGCTTTCCTCTTCATGCTCTTTATTGGTTGAAAAATGACATTTTATATTTACAATATTTTCACTTGCAAATGTATATAACTGTTCTGCAGTAAGGATCTGTTCATCATAAGGTCGTTGTAGACTAGCTTTTGCAGCTAATCTCTTAACTGTGCCTCCAACACCATCACAGGGTCCCTTTCCATGACTTGTTGCAAAAAAATTCCATTCTGCCTCAATTCCAAAATCATCTCTGTGATGGCAAAGATTCAAAAAGTTTTTGCAGTTCTTATACTGTCCTGCACACCCATCTGAAAAGTAAATTATTTTGTGGATGGAACCGATGGATGAGATATTATCTTTTAGGAATTTTATCAGATGCTTTTGAAACAAATGTACAGCAACTGTGTTATGGATGTTACACTCTGAAATAATAACAAAGCTAAGGTGAGCAATCTCATCTTCCTTTTTATAGTAAATAACAAATGGATGTAGAGTAGCCATCTCATTGTTCCAGTGAAAGCTCTGAACCTCATCTTGAAGAATAAAGGAATAATTTTCAGCAAAATCACACACAGCAAGGACCTCACCATCTTTCAAAGACATTTTTGTTTCACGGTAATAAGTTGCTTGCATCTTTGTCTTGAAGTCATGTATCTGGTATTCTTTCAGTTGGTTACAGAATTGGTCAATATATTCATCTGTATTCAGTTCTACTGATTCAAGATTTGACCGATCTGTATTGGTCCACTTTTTAAAATTTATGATATCAATGAAGTTGTTTGTAAATATGTCCAGTAGTCTGTTTTTTAAATCTGATGGATCTCCACATTGTTCACATTGTCTGAGGCAGCATTTCTGTGAGGCAGGATTGCATTCCATAAAGGCAACACAATGACGTACATTCTTAATAGGTGTGTCATCATTTGCAGTTAGTTTTTCTAATTCAGCTCCTACAAACATAAGTTTGGCATTCTGATGAATTGTACAGACACATACTGAGTGAGTTCCTGTTGCTCCAGCAATAACACACTGCTTTGGACGCAATTCTGCAAATTTACTGAATCCCACCTTAACCAAAGGATTTCTTTCTTTGAAAATATGATAGGCTTCTTTTAAATTGCAAAGTAAAAGATGCTTTTGCAAATGTATCCTTCCTCTTTCATTGTCAATGATACTACAATAGTCTTTCTTTCCTGGCATTGTTCTACTGATGTCTTCTGAAAGATAAAATGCTTTAATAGCGTCAACAGTATCCTGTTTAATTCTTTTCCCACCCTTTGGATTTGGGTCTGAAAGGACACCTTTTTCTTCAACTATTTTTTTAGCAATAGATGCTGTATGCCTTGTTGTGTTAAATTCTGAAGCAATTTTCCTAATGCTCCAACTTTTGGGCAATACAGTGAGGATTTTTATTTTATCACTTCTTTTAGTATTTTCATTTTTGAATTTTTCCTTGAGTTGATTTATTATTTCTAAACAGTCTACATCTCCAGATGGCTCCTTAAATTGTGAGTCAGAAATCTCTTTTCCTGCAACTGTTTCCATTCTCTTCTTAACTGTCTCTGTCACCTTGCTTAGTTTTTTAGCTCCATATGACTTTTGCTCTACAAGCTTTCTCTTTTTTATGGGTGATTCACCAATTGAAACAAAAGAAGCATTCAAAGTACACATCTCATGGTTTTGCTCTGAAGTTGATGCATCACTATTGTCAACATTTTCAATTTTCTCAAGATCTTCAGGTGGTTCACTACTACAAGAAGAATCATCATTTATGTCTGAATTCAAAGTGCCTATTCCTTTCTCAGGCAAGGACTCAAGATGTTCTCTACACTGCTTACAAAGTCTGTGATGTAGTGTTAAGTGCAGATCGGGAAACTTATTTACAAGTTCCTGTGGTACAATTCTCAAACTCTTCTTTCGACACTGACCTTTGTGACGCAGCAAAGGATCAGCACACTTCTGTTTCAGTTTTAAATGTTCCATGTTTGTACTCTGAAATCACAAAAGCACAAAGAAAATCCTGAAAAGAAAACAATGAACAATTAATGAATTATTAAATAAATTTTTATACATGTATTTAGTAAAAATAAATTAACTTTAACTTGAAGTCAGGAGTCAACTCTGTAAAGTTGACAGTACTTATATACTAGTTGGGCCTTTGGATCAGCGCTACTCCAGTAGATTTGGGGCTGTCGAGGGGTTTAACCCTGGTTGTCTTTTAAAAGACTTCTTTTGGCACAGGTCACAAAAAGGTTTTTGAACTAATAATGTTAAGTTGAACTAAGTCTTCACTGACACTATATCAGAACAGAACTTTTAAATAAATGAACTGACAAAAAAAATCTAAAATTGAAGAATGATGCCAACTTCATTTATTTTTTATACATTGAACTAGTTATCAGCCACTTACAGCTTCTTGGGATTTTGTTGTACATGACTCAAGGTATTAATGTAAAAAAATTGAATTTTTTAGGAGAAGGTATTTTTTTTTTATTCAAGGTCAAAGGTCAACTTTTGAAGGGATTTTTTAATTTTTCACAGTAGAGATATTTAACAAGAGACAATAAACAAGGGGCTACTAAAGAGCTTTAAAATGAGACCAAAATCAATGCTCTAGCTTTAATAGTTTATTAGTTACATCGTTTTGAAAATAGTCATTTAATGCAAAAAAGGTCAAAATGTCAACTTTGTGACCTTGTATCTCAGTAACCAAAGGTCAGTCAGCTCTAATAATTTGGGAATTTAAGTTCGGCATGTATATCTGCTATTGTGCCAAGTATGAGCAAAATTGAAAGGGGTGAGTGCAAAAAGTGCCATTTTGTGGCTGAGTTGACATGGAATGACCCTCGAGTGGATTTTTGATCTTCATAGAATGCTTTTTCATCGCCAGTAAGTTCTTCAGTTTGTTTTCCAATGTCCAAAAGGCTATCTGGACATATCCCTGCGAAATAGAATGATGGTGTAAGTATGTTTGTATAGAAATAGATAAGCTAGGCTTATTTACTGCACATTGTTAAATTTCTCACCAGATCCTGCTTTAGGTGTGAAACTTCTCCATGCTTTATTTAGTTGTCGCAAGGATTTAGGTTCACTTGGACCCAGATTTTTCTTCTTCCCTTTTTTGCGATGGGCTATAAAACAAATAATAATTAATATAATATAGTGATGAAGTGATCCTACTTTATTACCAGCGAAACATAAGAAAGGAAAATAGAATGTACCTCGGATGTAGACTTGTGATAAATCTCAACCAATTTTGTCAGTTTTCTTTTAATAGAATTTATAGTCAGAACATGTTCTTCACCAAATGACTTGATCCAGATTTGTCATAGAGCTACACTGCATGCATGAATTGTTGCACTCCTACAATAAAAAAGACAGTCATGAGCTTTAGTTATTAACATATCAATATTGCACTTACGTTGTAAGACCATATAGACTTCAAAAACTTACATTTTTGAGCTTTTTGGTTGTGTCACCTCTGAAAATATTGCGATTGCTGCATCATACCAAGTAGGTAGCTTGTCACCAAAAATGAACACTAGCTTTTGTGCCATTGCTAGGCGTGATTACTACTGATCGGCTGATTTTAAAGCATTGCTTTTCCAAACTTTTATCACATTATTTCACAAAAAGTGCTAAAAGTAAAACAATCACCAATTTCTGTATTCTAAACAAAAAAGATAGAATAAATATGTAAATTATCTGAAATATAGAAATGTACAAAGGTTAATATCTCATGTGAAGAGCAGCAGAACATTCAATAATATGTTATTAAATAAGTTTTTATGTTATAAGACTTAGTTTTGAAGTGGTTTAGCTATAAAATTGCAAACATACTAAAAAATGGTGGTTTTAGAGTAAATTTGAGTGCAATTTTTGTATATAAGCAAAAAAAATTTTTTTTTCGCTTGAATCATGTTATTGGCATGAAAAGCTGTCATTTGAGCCTATGATCACTCAAATCTGAGCACATGACCCTCAGACCCCCCTCTACCCCCTACCTCTAGTACTACAAATGAGCAGAGTCGTGGAGTCAGAGTCGTGGAGTCAGAGTCGTGGAGTCAGAGTCGTGGAGTCAGAGTCGTGGAGTCAGAGTCGGGAGTCAGAGTCGGGGAGTCAGAGTCGGGGAGTCAGAGTCGGGGAGTCAGAGTCGGGGAGTCAGAGTCGGGAGTCAGAGTCGGGAGTCAGAGTCGGGAGTCAGAGTCGGGGAGTCAGAGTCGGGAGTCAGAGTCGGGGAGTCAGAGTCGGGGAGTCAGAGTCGGGGAGTCAGAGTCGGGGAGTCAGAGTCGGGGAGTCAGAGTCGGGAGTCAGAGTCGGGAGTCAGAGTCGTGAGTCAGAGTCGGGAGTCAGAGTCGGGGAGTCAGAGTCGGGAGTCAGAGTCGGGGAGTCAGAGTCGGGAGTCAGAGTCGGGAGTCAGAGTCGGGAGTCAGAGTCGCGGGAGTCAGAGTCGGGGAGTCAGAGTCGGGGAGTCAGAGTCGGGGAGTCAGAGTCGGGGAGTCAGAGTCGGGGAGTCAGAGTCGGGGAGTCAGAGTCGGGGAGTCAGAGTCGGGAGTCAGAGTCGGGGAGTCAGAGTCGGGGAGTCAGAGTCGGGGAGTCAGAGTCGGGGAGTCAGAGTCGGGAGTCAGAGTCGTGGAGTCAGAGTCGGGAGTCAGAGTCGGGAGTCAGAGGGGAGTCAGAGTCGGGGAGTCAGAGTCGGGAGTCAGAGTCGGGAGTCAGAGTCGGGGAGTCAGAGTCGGGAGTCAGAGTCGGGAGTCAGAGTCGGGAGTCAGAGTCGGGAGTCAGAGTCGTGGAGTCAGAGTCGGGAGTCAGAGTCGGGAGTCAGAGTCGGGAGTCAGAGTCGGGAGTCAGAGTCGGGGAGTCAGAGTCGGGAGTCAGAGTCGGGAGTCAGAGTCGGGAGTCAGAGTCGGGAGTCAGAGTCGGGAGTCAGAGTCGGGAGTCAGAGTCGGGAGTCAGAGTCGGGAGTCAGAGTCGGGGAGTCAGAGTCGTGGAGTCAGAGTCGGGGAGTCAGAGTCGGGAGTCAGAGTCGGGAGTCAGAGTCGGGAGTCAGAGTCGGGAGTCAGAGTCGGGAGTCAGAGTCGTGGAGTCAGAGTCGTGGAGTCAGAGTCGGGAGTCAGAGTCGGGAGTCAGAGTCGTGGAGTCAGAGTCGGGAGTCAGAGTCGGGAGTCAGAGTCGGGAGTCAGAGTCGGGAGTCAGAGTCGGGAGTCAGAGTCGTGGAGTCAGAGTCGTGGAGTCAGAGTCGGGAGTCAGAGTCGTGGAGTCAGAGTCGTGGAGTCAGAGTCGGGAGTCAGAGTCGTGGAGTCAGAGTCGTGGAGTCAGAGTCGTGGAGTCAGAGTCGTGGAGTCAGAGTCGGGGAGTCAGAGTCGTGGAGTCAGAGTCGGGGAGTCAGAGTCGGGAGTCAGAGTCGGGAGTCAGAGTCGGGAGTCAGAGTCGGGAGTCAGAGTCGGGAGTCAGAGTCGGGAGTCAGAGTCGGGAGTCAGAGTCGGGAGTCAGAGTCGTGGAGTCAGAGTCGGGGAGTCAGAGTCGGGAGTCAGAGTCGGGAGTCAGAGTCGGGAGTCAGAGTCGTGGAGTCAGAGTCGGGGAGTCAGAGTCGGGAGTCAGAGTCGGGAGTCAGAGTCGGGAGTCAGAGTCGGGAGTCAGAGTCGGGAGTCAGAGTCGTGGAGTCAGAGTCGGGGAGTCAGAGTCGGGGAGTCAGAGTCGGGGAGTCAGAGTCGTGGAGTCAGAGTCGTGGAGTCAGAGTCGTGGAGTCAGAGTCGTGGAGTCAGAGTCGTGGAGTCAGAGTCGTGGAGTCAGAGTCGTGGAGTCAGAGTCGTGGAGTCAGAGTCGTGGAGTCAGAGTCGTGGAGTCAGAGTCGTGGAGTCAGAGTCGTGGAGTCAGAGTCGTGGAGTCAGAGTCGTGGAGTCAGAGTCGTGGAGTCAGAGTCGTGGAGTCAGAGTCGTGGAGTCAGAGTCGTGGAGTCAGAGTCGTGGAGTCGCACGTTTCAGGGCGGAGTCGGAAAAAAACTTCCGACTCCGACTCCAATTTCTGTGTCCTGTGTCACCCTTAATTTCTAAATCCTAAATACTAACATTTAGGTTATTTAGTTTTTTTGGTCAATAAACCTTATTCATTGAGAGCCCAGCCCCTAGATTAAGTTTTTTTAATATTTTTTTTTTACATTTTCAGAATATACAATTAATATTTATTTAAATATAAAATATAAAATATAAAATTTCACACTTAGTGTGGTGGTGATGAAATGTCTTATTATTATGATAATTATAAAGTGAAACACTAGAGGAGTCGGAGTCAGAGTCGTGGAGTCGCACGTTTCAGGGCGGAGTCGGAAAAAAACTTCCGACTCCGACTCCAATTTCTGTGTCCTGTGTCACCCTTAATTTCTAAATCCTAAATACTAACATTTAGGTTATTTAGTTTTTTTGGTCAATAAACCTTATTCATTGAGAGCCCAGCCCCTAGATTAAGTTTTTTTAATATTTTTTTTTTACATTTTCAGAATATACAATTAATATTTATTTAAATATAAAATATAAAATATAAAATTTCACACTTAGTGTGGTGGTGATGAAATGTCTTATTATTATGATAATTATAAAGTGAAACACTAGAGGAGTCGGAGTCGTATATTTAAAATGTGAGGAGTCGGAGTCGGATTTTTAGATTTTTTACAATGTGTGGAGTCGGAGTCGGAGTCGAATTTTTGACAATGTGTGGAGTCGGAGTCGGAAAATTTTGGACCGACTCCACAACCCTGCAAATGAGTAGTTTTCTGAAGAGTCACCAAGAACTATAGTTGTATGGCTATTTAAATTATTCTTCAAGTTTTTTTAGAATTGCACTCTGATTCTTTGCTATAAAGTGATGACGTGTCAATTTGACAATTTTTGTGCTTAATGAATTTATAAAATCATCTACAGATTCTGTTTTTTTCAACCATATTGCATCGATCTGTAGTAACCCATTGTTGTTTATATTTTATTTCCTCACATTCAGGATCGTTAACACTTTGAAAAGTGAGCAAAAAATTCTTAATACCTTGTTGTTTTGGACAGAGATTACATATTTGCATCATACAATTCCTGTTGTTGACATCACACACTGCTTTCTCCCTAAGAGTTGTGTATTCCAACCCTTTGACACCCAAAGCTGAGAATTATATTTTGGCATTCTGGTGGTATGTACATTAGGGTTATGACATTTTTATAACCTCATGTTCCTGTATCATAAATCGATGAACTTTTGCCCCCTGACAATGAAAATAATAGTTTTTTCGATATATTTTGAAAAAACTTCACCCCAAAATAAAAAATAAAAATTAAATAATAAATAGAAATTTGCATGTTTATTTCACAATTATTATACATAAACATATTATATATTATACAACATTATACCTATACAATACATATTAATTATACAAATACAATATTATATTTACTTTATTATTGTTTTAATTGTTTTACTTATTGCTTAAAATAAACCTGTGATTAAGGTTGTCTTTATTTTTACAGTTTACGTAAAGTTCTTGCATCACCTTAATGGCACGTTCCGCACATTGGTTGCTCCTTGGTATAGCTATTGCAGATGGGTCTCTGTTCCAGTGATTTTCCAGTGTTTAGTGCTTTTCGGTATTGTTGCAAGATATTGGACAATTTATGATAATAATCATTCTTATACATCTGATTGCTGAACCAATAGTCTGCCCAGTCGTAGGAAATAAATCTGCAAATCTTATGCAGAGATTCTCTTCGTGTTGGTAGAAGTATATAGGTTAGGATTGCTAATATTGCTCTTGAATTCCATCTGGCGTTGCTGATGTTTGGTATTTTTTGAAAATGTACCTTTGGAAATCTGCCATTTTCTTCAAGAAACTGAAAAACACGTGTTAGATGAAACAAACTTCATCATCACGCCATCCTGAACTTCCACAAATCTCTTCCTCGCCATTTTCAAAATTTGCTTTAAGTTCATCATATTTCTTCATGATATCTGAAACAAAAGGGTAATCAATGTTTGGTGATGTTTTATTACCTCCAAGTTCGTCATCCATCACCACACGAAGTATTCGGTCCAGTACGTGATGCTGGCAGCCAATGAATTGTGGCTTATCAAGCCCCTTTTCTGCAAACAATCTTTGTAGTCTGACTATAACTCCATTCAATTTTCCTGTATTGACACTTGTTGTATCTGCTACCATCATTTTTATGCTGCTCCATAAGTTATGCTCATCCAGAAGAGCCCGTATTCCATCAGAGATAGTTTCAGCTTTGCCATTTGCCAAACACAACACACCTAACTTGACTTCTCTGTTTTCATTTTTCAGAACAACCACCTGATATTCCTTAGTATCAATATGTTTACCATCAAAATGCAATGACCAATCTTCTAGTTGCAGCGTTTCTTTCATTTCTCCTTTCAGTCGAACTGCTTCTCTGAACGTTGATTTGTAAATACCTGATTGAGATAGTGTTGGTATATTGATTCCTTCATTTGACAGCTGTTTGCAGACTTTTGCAGCTTTGCTTGTTGATAATTTTGAAGATATTACTAAATTGGTTGCAATTGCAGTTTTGCTATAATGTCTACGCATTGGCTTTCTTGCGGAAGATTCACAGTCATCTTCATGGTCACTAGGTTCTGTTTCACTCATTATTGCATCACTATCTAACACATCGATGGACTCGATGGCAGAAGAATGGATGCCACGCAAGTACTGGAGGTTTTCCTTATTCGTTTTGATGGATGGATAGTTTCTTTGCCTGCTAGTTTCTCAGTCACATATCCCACTTCACCTTTCTCCTCCTTTTGCAGATCGTAAAACTTTTTGTCCTCACTGCATAGCCATTGTCCATCTAATTTTGTGATATCAAATAGTTCATCCAGTATTGAATACTTGCCACGCCGTACACATTCATCATATGTCTTCAAGACTTTCTCAATCTTGCTTTGAACAACTTGATTAGACACATGTGAGAAATTAAATTTATCCCATAATTGAATGACTTCATTACAAATCACCTTTGCCCGGTCTTTTCTACTTTTTACATTGTTGCCTAGAAACAGGTATCTTCCAGCAATATGTATTTGGAGAGGCAAGCGGCTTCGTTCGAAAAGAGGTGATATTTCTGATGAGACGTTTCTTCTTTTGTGAGAGTTCTGAAACTGCACCAGATTCTTCGTCCAAGTTTCTTTGCCCTTTTCGCATTCAATAGCACTTCTCTTATGCGACATTGTAAGATAGATAACCTGAGATAAATAAATTCACTTGGAACAAGTACTTTCCGTTAATGATAAATTGTACGTGATGTGTGTTCTGTTCACCAGCACTGTCTGAGGAGCAAATGCGCGAGACCCTCATCCGGCAACACTTATATAGAGGCCAGAGAGGGCGTGGCTTAAGGCAGACACGTGTATTTCTGGAATATTCCAGAATATTCAAGAAAATACTAGGTAACCAATCTAGAATGCATATTAGTACCCCACCCCCCTCCCCATGGGTGCGGTCTTTGCGAAACATTCTATACTTGGGAATTTTGAACTCCCCAACGTAGTCCCTACGATCAGTATGAATCCAGGACTCGGTGATAGCAACGATATCCTGGTATTCTGATTAACTAAAAATACAATTATAATTTCATTGAATCCAACCCTGTTAAAAGCTATTTTTGCTTAGATGGCACAAATAAAATTTGGGACCTATTGATCTTGTTTCAGAGGTAAACAACAAGAAAAAATGTGCAGTTTGATTTACAGATTGGAATAAATACAGATGCTAAAAAAATCCTTGCTCCAACGTTTAAATAAGCTTATTTTCACATGGGTACATACCATTGTACACAATGAATAAATACACAGTTAAGTAATTCTATTAAAACTTATCTAACTCTTAAAACTGAACTTATTCTATAGGGTAGTACCTATAGCCTAGTATAAGGTACTTATATATGTACATAGCTTTACCTTTAAACAGGATAGCAGGTTCAAAGTTCTTCACACAAGTTTTTGAATATCCATATAAATTAATTAATTTTGTAATTTAAATTACCTATATTACCATATATAATTCTCTGAAATATACAAAAAAAAAAAATTATAATAGGGCTGGATACTTATTTGACCAAATAACTGGGTTAGTTTAGGTTAAATAATTACCAATTTTTTTGAAAATTAGCAGACATTATATATATCGGTAAGAAAAATCTAATTATTTTTCTCAACACTTTACAGTAGCTCAGTCAAACAGTTCCAAAGATACAGTGCTCCAAAGTTTGGTGGAAAAAGGTACAGGGTGTCTCAATATACATGCAACCCATGTCACTGCTAATAATTCTGCCAATATTAATGTTCTCGTTCTATTTTTTCAGATTTGAAGAGAGGAGACAATAACAACTAATAATTATCAATCAAAATGCCTTGGACAAAGGAGGAAAAAATTTTTTGCGTCACTACTTATTTGGAGACGAAATCATTCAAAACTGTGCAAGCGAAATTTCGCAGGAAGTTCAACTTCAACAATTATCCCCAGAAAAGCCAAATTTATCGTTGGGCACACAATTTCAAGCCACAAGATCAGTAAACAATCTCAACAAGAAAGCAGAAACACCCAGATCTGGCAGGAAGGTGACTGCAAGATCTCCTGACAATGTGAATGCGGTGAGAGATTCTGTCGGAAGGAGTCCAAAAAAGTCAATCCGAAGATGTTGCCAAGATCTGGGTCTTTCACGTGCGTCAGTGCAAAGAATCTTGATCAAGGATCTTCAGCTGTACCCATACAGGATCCAGATCAAGCATAAACTCACACCAGCTGACATGGCAAAACGTGTTGTGATGTGCCGGTGGTTCGAGAACAAGATCGAAGAGGATCCTGACTTTCTTGATGATGTTTGGTTCAGCGACGAAGCACACTTCTTGCTCAGTGGGTATGTCAATAGCAAGAACAATGTGTTCTCGGGCACACAAGCCCCAGACGAGGTGCCCCAGACGAGGTGCTTCAGAGGCCCTTGCACTCTGTGCAGGGTGTCAGGGTGATTGACAACTTCGCTCGTTGGCTTCAAGTGTGTCTGCAGCGCAACGGCGGTCATTTGGAACATGTGCTCTAATAAATGTATCCTTTGACCTAGAGACCTCAAATCTTCAGTTTTTAATTGTTATCATATCAGCTTCCAGGAAATGTAATCTTTTTTGGAGTTTATTTTCTGAGTAATAAATTATTATCATGTCAATGGGTTCCATCTATTTTGAGACACCCGGTACTTGGTCAAAATGGAGGTGGGTATGGTCCACTGTAATGGCTATAGTGTCTATACTAACTTAATCAACACTAAAAAACTTTTTAGGTTAAGGTAAACGTGTGTACCCAAAATTGAGTGAAAGGAGAAAAAAAATTAGTTGTGACATCAAATGACCTACACAAGGTCAAAGATCAAAAATAAGATCAACTTTTTTTTTTTTGACCACTGAAGTAAAATATGAATAGAAACAAAGTTATAGATCTGCTTAAAAGCTTTAAAATAGTGTTTAAATAGTCTCTGTAAGTGCAATAGGAGCCGAGGTATTTCATGTTGAAATATGGTATGACCTTGGAAATTGACCTTTTTTTTTTTACAAAATTTGAAAGGCCATATCTCCGGAACCATATGACCTAGTGTTGAAACAAGTGTCATTCTATTTTTCTCACTGAGATCTATAATGTGCCAATTTTTAAAAAATTGGTGATGGTCACGTTTTTTGACCCAAAATTCTGTTGAACTGACATGGAATGACCCTATTGCACACAGTATTCATAATGGAAAAAAGCCATATCTGATTTCAGCAGTAGATGCTGGAAGTACAAAAAAGACAGCAGAATATTGTGCACAGTTAGCTAGAGAAGCAATGACAAAAACTAAAGAAATATATGGCATTGATGTAAGTATGACTATTTTGTAGGTACATTTTATTTTAGTTATAAACTGAATGTAATTCTCCGCCTTGGTACACTCAAATGCTGAGTTCCTTATGAGTTATGACATTTTATTTTCAGGTATTTGCTAAATGCACTGATAACAAAAACAAAGTGATAAGAATGAGAGAAATTCTTGAGGAGGACAACTACAGTCTTATTACTGATAGCTGTTCAGCACACCATCTAAACTTGGTAGAAAAAGATGTCTCCCCAAAATCAGTTCTCAAGCATGTTGTAGAAATTAACAAATATTTCCAAAACCATCACCAACCTCATGTAAGCTAAAAACAAATCCATTAAATTAGCTACTGTCAGCTTTAATTTTATGCATTAGCACTGTCACCAGTGTGAATCCTAATTCATGACTCATTAATAAGTTACATAGGCTATTTATTTATGCTGTCAAATCCAGCAATATTTGTAACAAAAATTTATATTTTAGGGTTGGTTAATGGAGAAAGGAGGTATGATGCTGCAACTACCAAATGAAACCAGATGGAATTCTCAGTTAGAATGCATAAAAACCTACTTGTCAAATTACTCTCTATATATAGAAATAAGAGGAGAGCATATTGAAGACATTGATCACAACATCGGAAAATTGATAGATAATTTATCAATACAGAGAGAGGCACTCAATTTACAGTCACAACACTTACTTGTTAGAAATGCTCTAGATAAAGTGTGTTTATATTATGCAGTTAAAATTACTTAATTTTAAATACCAATATTAATTTAGATATTTTATAGACATAGTGCACATTTTATTTATAGAATCCTGTACTAAAGCACTACTAATAAATAATTAAAATACACTTCATTTTATATGGGTTGTAACTAGAGATGTGCTGATACTGATACCCACTTTTCTACTGATACCCACTTTTCTACTGATACCATTGGTGAAACGCTTCTTGTTTTAATTCGCTAATTTATAATTGTTGGGAATTCGTGGCGCAGCATCATTTTCAGCTGACTATATTTATCATTATTTACCATATTTATCTCATAAGAAGCTGTTTTATATATAATACTGTATTATACTGGTTTGAAACGTAACTTGGCTGAAATTTCAATAACGGTCTATGAAATGACCATTGGAACTTTGCTTCATGCGAGTTACAGAGGCACTTGAGACCAAGTTTGGCAGGCTAAAATGAACCTTATTTATTATGGTATAAGGTCCAAATTTGTGTGCTACATAGAACTGTCTTTTTCAGTTGAAGGTGAAATAAGAGCGATATTTGCAGGATTATGGTATGGATTGGGAAAGCTGGTGTTAGGGTAGGAGTACTGTTAATGTAGGAGCACTATAATAATTAATATTATTAATATGATAATATAATAATATCTGTGTTAATCAATTACTGTCATTAAACATAACTGTCTTGAATCACATAATAAATAAATTAGAAAAGTATCGGAGTATCGGCCATATTTTCACCTTACCAATACCTAAAAAGAGGCTGATACTGCCAATAACGATACTATCGGCACATCCCTAGTTGTAACTCGTAGCACCAAAAAATATATTCTAACAATTCATAATTCTAAATGTTTGCAGATGTTTTCATTCAGCCACATATAACTTTATAGTTTTAATTTTTTTGTTAGTTGCAGGGTGATAATACAACATTATCTGATGCTGTTGAAATTTGGCTCAATTTAATCCAAGATGAAAAATTAGCTCCATACAAAAGATATTATTAAGAGATTTAAAAAAGCTATGGAGCCATGTCATCTTTTGGCAAATATAACTGACCCAAAGTATGAAGGTAAATAGGACCTAAATGCTTAACTACTATTAATATATAAAACATAGGTAACTCAACTGTATGGGCAGAAGAGTTTTCTTTAATCTGAATCAAATCGTCTGGCATTGCCATGTTAGATAACAATTAGCATAAATTAGATACCATAACATAAATTATATAATCTATATTATTGGCTTTATTTTTGTTTCCACACAGTTCTATTATTTTTCAGGACAAGAACTGAAGAGTTCAAGAGGAAGAGGCTGATTGAAATAAATTCAGAATACATGGCAGGATATTATGCATTCTGCTTAAAAGACGTGTAGACTATGGCCCTCAAGTGTGGCATCACGTGTCGACTATGGCCCTCAAGTGTGGCATCACGTGTCGACTATGGCCCTCAAGTGTGGCATCACGTGTCGACTATGGCCCTCAAGTGTGGCATCACGTGTCGACTATGGCCCTCAAGTGTGGCATCACGTGTCGACTATGGCCCTCAAGTGTGGCATCAGATTCAAAATACAGTAGAGAGAAGGGTGACCTAGAAATTTTTAAGCAAGTTTTAGAAGAACTGAAAGAATAGAATATGGGGAGAAGACTAGAATAGAATAACCTTAACTGTTTGAACTGTTTGGATGTGATAAAAGATTGCGGGAAGTGTTTGTTTTCTGTGAAACAAGTTTATGCAGAAACTTGAAATATATTTACAGTATGTTGATACAATATATGAGAGAGAGAGAACTTCAACAACTTGAGTAGGCTAAGCATCATCCTGTTTGCATATAAGTTTTGTGTTTCGTATTTATCAATTATTATGAAAGATATCTTTTATAACTTGAAGAGCCTAATCATTTTCATTAATCAATAAAGTAACATACGTAAATATCAACTGTTGCCACAAAATGTAAGTCAACATCTTCCTTCCTTGAATAATCAATTTCAAAATTAGAGCCATTTTGAGCAGAAAACAGATTTGTTTTTAAAAAACCTCAACAGTTACGTAGCTAGAACGTGAAAAAAGTGTTAGCAGATGAAGAGGAAGCTTCTAACAGTGGCTGTATCCTCCAGTGCGGGACACATCAATGCGAAGAGGCGATGTCAAACTGAAACATCAACGCGCTGGTGGCCAAACTTCCTCAAATCTCTGTGCAGTGGGCTGTCTATGGTTGGCCAGACTAGCAGTCAATGGCCTGTTGCGTGGCATGGTCAGAGTGCCAATCAGCTCCCAGGGCTGGACCTATTCTCAGCGTGCTATTTTTTAATTTACAGGGAGCAGTTGCATGCTCCCCAGTCTATTCTTACTCTCCAGCAATATTAAGACTAATCCAGGCCCCACTACAACTTACACATGTCGACAAAGACAGACACAATAGCACCATGACACATGCAGAAGTATATTATTAACATACGGTATTACAGTACAGTGTAGATGGCCTCTCAGACAAAATCAGGCAGCTTAAGGAATTTGTACACAAACAAAACATTCACAGCACTTATACAAGAAACAAAACTAAAACACGCACACAAAACACCCACCATCCCTGACTTCACAGGGATCCATCAAGATCATACTGGGGGTAATGGGGGTGGACTCATCACTTACATACGTAAAAGCATTAGCTACACTGATGCCACCCAAAACA
The DNA here is from genome assembly GCA_023014485.1 of Bathynomus jamesi. Classification (NCBI taxonomy): domain Eukaryota; kingdom Metazoa; phylum Arthropoda; class Malacostraca; order Isopoda; family Cirolanidae; genus Bathynomus; species Bathynomus jamesi. The sequence continues at coordinate 144,576 of JAJOZX010000318.1, read as the reverse complement.
TTACAAACAAAATCCAAGCAGATAACATGATAGAAATACAGGCAGTTAACATTAAAACAATGCAAAACACACCACCACACTCATCAACATTTACATCCCACCAGATAGTTCACTTCAGGTGCCAGCCAATTACAATCTACAGTTACACAATCTGGCCTCTCACTAATGTCATTTTAGGAGGAGACTTCAATGCTAAAGACACTAGTTGGTACCTCACAACCAAAAAACACCAGAGGCACCAACATAGCCACACAACTAAACAGCCTCTTCATTCTTAACAATACCAAAGAACATACACACATACCACATCAAGCAGGATACTCAAACTCCTCCCCAGACATAACATTCTGTTCCCCCTCACTAGCAACACACACACGGGAGAACAGAAAAACAACTGTCATCAGACCACCTGCCCATCATCATTACAACACATTCTACATTCTGCCCCAACAGCCTTAGGCACACTTACAGAAATTACAAGAAAGATGACTGGGAACAGTTCAAAATACAGACTGAGGAACAATTCACCACATTAAACATCACACCCATCACAAACATCAATACAACACAAGACATTTAATCAGATCATCAATAATGCAAACAAATACATTACATACCCAAGGGCAACATTAGGAAATACAACCCAAATTACACTAGAGAAATAGCCCACCTCATAAGTAGTGATGTTAAAAAACGGGTTTTTTTATGTCCATGTTTTTTTGTCATTTTATTTGTTTTTTATTGTTTTTTTTTAATAATTAATATAGATATTGCCAATTTAATTATAAGGTATACTTTTGCAATGATATATATTATAAAAATAAATAAATAAATAATAAAATAGGCCATATGGTACCAGTATAGAATGTCCTTTTCAGCCTATTTACAGAAAAAAACTGGCCTCTTTATTGCACTGAAAGTCTTGTATCTTAGATCCGTTAAACTTGCGAGAACACTGGCTGGGAGCTGACTGCCCATTGTCCAACCTTTCCAGGACTCTCCCATCGATGCCTCGGATTTTGAATCTCCCACTTAACTATCCTTTAGACCCGCGATGACATTTTCCCCCTGAGACCATCCATATATATACACACTAGGGTGCCACTTATTTGGGGTGTTTTTCATTTTTTGGGAATTTCTATCAGGACGGGCGCATTTCTGGTGTCATTCCGTCTAAAAACATTGTGTGTAAAATATTTTTGAAATAAAATAATAATTAGAACTGCCTCAACGAGGTCAAAGTTTATACTTTTTGTCGAAAAGTACTCATGGCATTCTGTTATCATGTCAGTTTTCGTTTCGATAGCTGCTGTAGTTTCTGAGTTGTAAAATGATAACAGACAGACAGACGGACGGTCAGAGTCGTTGGTTTAGTCTTCCGCACTGGTGTACAGAAGACTAAAATGAGGTATTATACAGGGTGTAACACGAGTTTATCCAAATATTGATACAGGTGAAAGAACATGTTATTCTAAGTAGAAAATGGGTTGGGACGAGTTTTGCCAACACTAACAGTGTTTCATTCTCTTTTTCAGTGAGTTCTGAAACGACGTGATGGCTTCGGCAACAAGATCTAAAACAGCAGTCTATCTCCTGGGGACCGTGGACCACAGCATCACAGGAAGCATGCTGCCTACAGGAAAGCAGGCGCTTCAGTACTTTTTCCACCTTCACCTTGACGTCAAGAAGCCGATCAAGGAAGCAGCCGCTGAGACAGTGACCGCAGTCAAGGAATTCTGGGAGCGGTCCCGTATTCCTACGCAGAAAGACCAACGCGCAAGGGACAAGGTTCTCCGAATGTACGAGAAGTGGCGGGCTCTGAACAAGAACTCGAAACGGCGCACTGTGACCCAAATCAGGAACGAGGCCGAGTTCCTCTCATCCCTTGACCGCCTCTTCGACATCGCACACGAACAGGCGATGTCGATGATCACAATCGAAGAGGACAGGGAGTTCCTGACGGGACAAAGGGCCGAGGTGCGGCACGGCCGCATCTCCTCCACACGTGACATGACGCTGCACACTGAGGAGGAGCGTGCGAGGAGACAGGAAGCGGAAAGGAGCCGCCGGCAAGATGATGAAAGGGCGAACAGAGAGAGCCGAGAAGAACTCGTCGAACTGGCATCGAGCTCCAGCTCAGGTGCAAGCAGCCCGACTCGGTCACCGACACGGCGTCGTCGCCGAGAAGAAGAGGAAGAGCTCTCTCTCCCGGGCCCGTCCACGTCGAATGCAGAAGCATCTACAACCCTTTACCACCCAAGCGATTCCGCGCGTCGAAAAAGATGATCACCCCTGATCTCTCCGCAGCGATGGATCGGACGAAACTTACCGACCGAGAAGGTGTTTTTTTGCTGTCGGCGGCTGCGAGGAGCTTGGGCCACGACCCTGAGGAGCTGGTCTTGAACCGCGAATCCTCCCGCCGCGACCGAGCAAAGTTCCGTGCTATGGCAGCAGCGGAAATGAAGGCAGCCTTCCATCCTACTGTGCCACTGACCGTTCACTGGGACGGGAAAATCGTACCAGCCCTCGAGGATTGGGACATCAAGGGACGGATCTGTGCCCTCTCTTTTGACACCACCGCCTCAAACACAGGACTCTCAGGAGGAGCTTGCTATATCATTGAGCAGAAACTCGAGAAGACAGTGCTTCATTTGGCTTGCCGCCACCACATCCACGAACTGGTGTGCGAGAAGGCATTCACGGCGTGCCTCGGTCCCTCTACTGGTCCTGACATCATCCTGTTCAAACGATTCGCCGCCCAGTGGGACTTCATCGATCAAACCAAAGCGAAGCCCTTCGAGGATGGAACCATGCCGCAGCACCTGAAGGACGCCCGCGACGACCTGCTGATCGAATTCAGCCGCCTCCTCGACGGTCAACATCCACGTGATGACTACAGGGAACTTCTGGAGCTCTCTGTAATTGTGCTGGGCAGTCCGAACAAGCGGGGTGCCCGGTTCACTCATCCCGGCGCCTTCCATCGCGCGCGCTGGATGGCAAAAGTCATCTATGCCATCAAACTGTTCCTGTTCCGGGAACAGTTTCAGATGTCGTCAGGCGAAGCAGCTGGAATCCGGCGATTCACCATCTTCGCCGTGTCCATCTACGTGACGGCCTGGTACAAAGCGCCGCTCCCGGCAACGGCCCCAGCCGCGGACCTCGCGCTGCTCAAGGCCCTCGTCTATTATCCGGACTCAGCGGTGGCCAAGGCGACGGCGACAGTCTTCGCCAGGCACCTATGGTACTTGAGCGAGCGCCTCGTCACCCTGGCCATCTTCGACGAGGGTATCGACTTGGCGACAAAGCGGGAGATGATTAAAGCGATGGAAGAAGAGGAAGGATCGGAGGATCCCCCCGGCGTATCAATGTGGACCTGTCCACCGCCTCAATCGCCAACAATACATTGGCCAAGTTCACAACGACTACATCAAAGGAGTTCTTCAAGGTTCTGGACATCAGCACCGCCTTCCTGCTCAAGGATCCGGAGGAGTGGCGGACGGACCCAGCCTTCATCGCCGCATCCCGCCGAGTCCAGGCCCTTCAAGTTGTCAATGACTTCGCGGAGCGCGGGGTGGCATTGATGCAGTCTTTCAACCTGGCCCTTACCAAGAGTGAAGACCAAAGGCAGTTCCTCTTACAAGTGGTCGAGAAGCACCGCTGTGACTTCCCAACCGCCCGCAAGTCCACCATGACCTCTGCAAAGTAGGCAACAATGAGAGGGAGATGGGCGCCCATGATACCCCCCCCCCCCCCCTTGAGGGGCTAATACTCGAGTTGAGGGGGACCTAGAGTTGAAAGTATGAAGTCCAGTTATATGTTTTAGGTCAAGATTAGTAGCTTGAACAAACTAGAAGTGATATTTTATTTGCTAGAGGCATAGAACATCATGATCTAAAATTTCTACTTTTCGAGAAAATATACAAACTTTGACCGTATTGAGGCAGTTCTAAATAGTTTTATTTCAAAAATATTTTACACACGATATTTTTTGACAAAATGGAACCAGAAACGCGCCCGTCCCGATAAAAATTCAAACTTTCGAAAATAAGTGTCACCCTAATACACACACACACACCCATATACATATATACCAATATATACATAAATACTTATATACACATTTATATCTATTATATACCCCATACACACACACACATCCAGAATTCCAGATACATACGCACGCATACTCACATATATACCTACACAAACTCATACACCTCTATTTCGCCCTTTCATTACCTCCGAAATCATTTAGCACATACAGTAATATCCATACAGCCAAAAGAAACCGATTAAGCACAGACAGAGCAGCAAAGCTAGCTAGTATTTATATCCCAAAATGCAAAATTCCAAGAAAGTGAAGTAAAACATGGTGCTACATTGGCTTCATCAACATCCAAATCTGCAATAAGTACCAGTACCTGTGATATTGAAACTATATGCTCTAATCAATCTAGTGATAATGATTCTTCAATGGAAATAGAATCAGATAATGAAAGTTAAACAGCATTAGGTTAACACAAAGGTTAAAGAGAGATGAATATTTTTATTTTTTTTATTTTTCTATTTGGAATATATATATATATATATATATATATATATATATATAATATATACTGGTATTCTTGCCAATCACAATTATATATATTGTTTTACACCAGTATTATGTATTTTTTATTATGTATAAATTTGTATATTATACCAGTACCTGTGATATTGAAACTAGCATATATGCTATACCCAATCTAGTGGTGATTCTTCCATGGAAATGAAGGTTAAACAACATTAGGTTAACAAAAAGGTTCAAAAAATGTGAATATTTTTTTTTCTATCTGGAATATATATACTGGTACTCTTGCCAATCACAATTATGTATATTGTTTGAAACAAGGAAGAATGTTTTATGTTCTAGTTAAAAAATATATATACATATAAAAAATGAGGGTTTGTTTTTCCTTTCTATTATATACTTTTTGCGTGATTCAGTTTTTCTAAAAGATGACTATATATACTAGGTATAACTGTATAAGCATGGTAGTATAGTAAATTATAGGTAATACTAATATACTTATTAGATTAAAGGAAGAAAAATATGGAATAAGTTTAAAACAATTAAAAAAAAAAAAAACAGACTATCTTCGTTTTAAACAAAAAAACAAAAAAAATTACAATAAAAACTACTCACATCACTACTCATAAGGCAATGTAACAACCTCAAACACAAAAACACTACACACAGAAGCCATAAAACAGCAGATACAACAGCTCAACACAGAAATAAATAAACTCAAAGAAAAACAAAAACATTTAGGGAATTCATAACAACACTAAACACTCCACAGATACATCCAGACTATACAAGACTATAAACAGCATTACCCACTCTAACAGCGGCATTCACACCTCACACGCGGCTATCTGTCCCAGCCAAAATAATATCCCAACATATACACAAGCTAACATTCTAATTAATCACTATGCAAAGATAAGCCATTTAAACAGAGACAACAACCAGAAACATGCAGACAGACAAACAGCCAGCAAGACAAGAAAACCTACAGACTCGACATGACCATTACACCCTTCAATACAGACCAGACCACCAAGATCATCAAAAACATTAAGAATTTGAAGGCTACTGGACCAGACAACATATCTAACATACATCTTAAACACTTGGGCCCACAGGGAATACTAGCTCTCACAAATATCAGCACATATTCATATCAGCACATATTCATACCAACACTATTATTCCTGACATATGGAAACAAGGTAAAATTATTACACTCCTCAAACCAAACAAAAATTCAACAGAACCAGCTTCCTATAGACCCATTACTTCACTATGCACACCTTCCAAGGTAACAGAAAGACTAATCTTACAAATCACCAACCCACACACCACTATCGCCTACTCAACATGGATTCAGACCTTACCACTGAACCACAACATTACTCACTAACCTCACGCAGCACATCATGAATGGCATCGACTCCACATGACCAGCTCAACATACACTATTAACAACAATAGACATTAGTAAAGCATTTGATGCTATCCCACACTTCCCCCTCATAAACAAAATACTCAACACAAACATGCACAATAACACCAAAATGTGGCTGAGCAACTATCTTTCAGGAAGATACTCACATGTCACATTTAATGACATCATCCAAAAACAAGCTTTTTCCGAAAGGGGTCCCTCCAGGCTCTGTTCTCTCTCCAACACTGTTCAACTTATACATGCATGACATTCTAACACCCATATATAACAAGCTTACCTTATCATCATATGCAGATGACATCACTAACATCCACCCACAACAACAGTGACACCGCTACAAATAACCTACATCAACAGGATACAAGACTGGCTCTCACACAATAAACACAAAGCAGTGCCCACAAAATCAACCATCACCTTGCTTACAAGCAATACAAAAGAACACCAGGTAACTCCACAGCTTACACTAAACACCAACATTCCACACTCACAGGACCAAAATACTTGGGGTTACATACAACATATTATCTTTTCATCTTTTGCAAACCACATTAGGCATTAAAAACAAATGTACGTCAAGACAACACGCTTAGGGTACTAACAGGCACAAACTTTGGATACCAGCAGGAAACAACAACACTCATATACAAACAATATATTTACTCATTTATGGACTATGCTAGCCCATGCTGGGCACCCATTATCTCAAACACACACACAAACACAATACAAAACAACTAACCCACCAAACGCCTTACAGACAATACAAAACAACTAACCCACCAAACGCCTTACAGACAATACAAAACAACTAACCCACCAAATGCCTTACAGACAATACAAAACAACTAACCCACCAAACGCCTTACAGACAATACAAAACAACTAACCCACCAAACGCCTTACAGACAATACAAAACAACTAACCCACCAAACGCCTTACAGACAATACAAAACAACTAACCCACCAAACGCCTTACAGACAATACAAAACAACTAACCCACCAAACGCCTTACAGACAATACAAAACAACTAACCCACCAAACGCCTTACAGACAATACAAAACAACTAACCCACCAAACGCCTTACAGACAATACAAAACAACTAACCCACCAAACGCCTTACAGACAATACAAAACAACTAACCCACCAAACGCCTTACAGACAATACAGAACAACTAACCCAACAAACGCCTTACAGACAATACAGAACAACTAACCCACCAAACGCCTTACAGACAATACAGAACAACTAATCCACAAAGCACTGACACAAAATTGGTCCGAATGCAATCCTAGGTGCGAAGCCACCACCCATTAACAAGTCAGAGATCAGCCTGAGAAGATTGGATCGAGTTAACTTAGCACGATTCTGATGTGGACATCACCCCAACTTAGACACAAACACAGACTAGACAACTCTACAGACACCTGCCACCTGTACCAGGACGTACCACAGACAATTGAACACATTATGACAGACTGTACCACTCTAGCACAACATAGAACACAACACAACATTACTGGTGTGCTGAACCTCTAGTCCATTCTGGAGAGGGTGATTGGTTACCTGCATGCTGCTGGCTTGCTCAACCAGGTTGGGCTGATCAGCTAAACAACAACTATATCGCTTGTCAACTGAGGAAGAAGTACCCCGTGCTTTATCCAACATTCTCTGCAACCCTAGTCTACCCTCTTGGTTTTTTGGAGATTGCAATACCTGTCCTAGTGTTGATTCCCTGAAAGAGCTTTTTCTCAAATGAGGAAAAGGGGACTGATGAAATTCAATACAGGGGGTCCTTGTTATCTGAGGATAATGGGGACCAAGAAATCGCCACTAAGCGAATTCACTTAAAGCAGGAACCTAAAACCATAAGAAATAATGAGAATAAGGTTTAATTGGGATCTTAACACAATGAATGACAAAATTATGGTAAAACATTTGTAAAATACGCTTTCTTACCTTATTAAATGTGTTCATAAAGTATGTTAAACAGCAAAGTTTTATTATTGTACCTTGAAAAGTAGAGGAGTTGGGCTTAATTGGATGGATGTAGGTAGATGCTGGAAGACGATTAGGCAGAGGAGGTAGAGGCAGGAAGACTACGGGGTCATCTACTGCTGTCTGGCAGTGGTTAGTGAGAGACTGAGAGTGCGTGGCATTAGGGGTGGAGAGTGGTGGAGGTAGGGGAAAGCAAATGAGACTGAGTCTGAAGGAAATTTAAAGTTTTCCATTGCACTTCTATGTTCATTAGCTGCGGAAACCTCTTAAGTGCGGGGAATTTATCTGTATGGTTCTACAATTATTTGACTGCGTAACTACAGGGACTCTGATAACGAGAACCCCCTATACAACCAATGGACAATGACAGAACATTCGCAACTGGAATCTGTCATCCAAACAATGGAGGATTTTCTGGATGACACCACCTCCCAACTGGCTCAGTGCTTGCCCTCCATGATTTTGTGGTGAAAGAACAAGCGAAATATATGAAACAGAATTCCTAGCCATTGTCAATTTCTCTGAAAATTACTCATTTATAGTTCAAGACATGACTCACGGGTTCCACTGGAACAATTCTTAGGCAACCCTTCACCTGTGGGTCTACTATTATCAGAAGGAAGGGGTCCTCAAACACAGCTCTTTAACAATTATATTGGAGTGTAACACACATGATACCATGGCAGTTCATCTCTTCCAAAAGTTCTGATGGATCATCTAAAGTCCCAATTTAACATCACTAGAATTGTCTACTTTACTGAGGGATGTGCTGGCCAATTTAGAAAAATTCCAAGAACTACTTCAACTTGTCATCACCACAAAGAATTTGGAATGCTGGCTGAGTGGCATTTCTTTGCTACTATCCATGGCAAAGGTTGGAGGCACTGCCTGGCAGGCAGTGTTGGAGGCACTGCCTGGCAGGCAGTGTTGGAGGCACTGCCTGGCAGGCAGTGTTGGGGGCACTGCCAAAAGAGAAGCATCAAAGGAAATCCACCACTGGCCTTATGGAGAGCAAATTTTATCTCCAAAGTACCCTTTACAACTCACTTCCCTGAAATTGACTGGGATATCTTTCAGGTACACAACACACAAGGAGTATTTAATGGATGAGGATATTTTGAATCCAATTTTATCAAAGGCAAGGACTATACCAGGAACACACAAATTGCATTCCTTAATCTCGGTGACACAAGACTGCTTGGTGGTACAAATTAGGGTTTCTGTCCTGGGAAACCCTGCCAAAATTTGGAGTTTTACTTCCTGGGACAAAAAAATTTCCCAGGATTGGTTATTTTTAATAATATTAGTTTATTTTTTATATTTCATTTTTATTTACAATTTTACATTGTTTAAAATTGTTGAGTAAAACTTTTTACAATGCGCAGTGAGTCGATGACTCGAGTCACTCGACGCAACCAGTCACTGACTCACTGCAGTGGTGCTGTGGCTTGTGGGCTGTGGTAGACTGGCTCACTAATCAGTGACTCAGTGTTCATCGTGCCTTTATTAAGTGTGCACTGCGGTGTTGTGTCCACTTATCCTTAAGTATAGAGTTTCTGGCATTAGATTCGCAGTCTCACATCATATTTACAGTTAATCTGTGTACAACTACCCCATTATGAGAGTCTTTTGTTTGGCAATATTTTGAGAAAATAAATGGTGATTTGGCGAAGTGTAATACATGCAAAACTAAAATAACGCGCAAAGGTTTATCAACAAGTGGGCTGATTCACCATTTAAAGAATAAACATTCAATTGAAAAGCCGGTGTTAGCTAAGCATGCAGCTGATGACGAAGGAGAATCTAGTGGTACAAAAAGGAAACCTACACAACAGAAGATAATGTCGTTCATTAAAAAAGAAACAAGAGCAGAAATCGTGAGTAAGCTTGCTGCAATTGATGGATTCTCGGTTAATGCCATTACAAAGAGCGAGTTCATTCAACAAAGTTTGAGTGTTAAAGGACATTTCCTTCCAAAGAACCCAAGTGATGTCATGAATATTATCTACAGCCAGTATGAATTGGCCAAGGAGCTTGTGATTAAAGAAATGACAGAAATGCTTGACAATGGCTCCAGATTGTTTATCACTCGACTAATACACATCTTTAAAAAATTGTTGGTACATGAATATAAATGTCCATACTAGTTCCACAAAGTTTTGGAACTTAGGAATGATGAGAATTCATGGTAGCATGCCTGCTGAGTGTGTTGTTCACATTGTTGAGAACAAATTAGAGGAGTTCAATCTTTCAGTAGAAAAGCACATTGTAGCATGCGTAACAGATGGGGCTAGCGTCATGGTAAAATTTGGAAAAGTGATGAAATGTCATCACCATCTGTGCTACACCCATGGTATACATCTCGCCATATGCGATGTTTTATACAGGAAACAGGTTACTGAAGTGGTAATTGAGCCAACACAAAGTACATGATGGTGATGATAATCAAGATAGTGATGTAGAAGATTTATGCACAAACATCAATATTGAAGAATCACCTGAAGATGTTTGCGAGTTGAATAATTCACTTGAAACACCAGATGAATCCAACATCAACATCTGATATAATTGCCAAAGTTAGAAAAATTGAGACAATTTCAAAAGTCCCCATTAAAGACCTGAAACTTTGCAGAAATATGTTAAAGCAGAACATGGAAAAGAACTTATACTAATTTTGGATTCAAAAACATGTTGGAATAGCTTATTGGCAATGCTAGAACGTTTTCTACTGCTTAAGGCAGCCATCACGAAGGCCATGATCGACCTTAAGATGGAGATGAACCTCACTGTTTCTGAATTTAGAGTCACACAGGATATTACTTCATCTTTACAGCCGATTAAAGTAGGAGCCAAGAGATTAGGTAGTCGAGGAGCTACCTTAAGTGCTGAGGGTGTATTCAAGTTTATTATTGACGAACTCACTGAACAAAATTCCAAATTTTCCAAGATAATGCTCAAAGCATTCACCGAGAGAACCCTTACATTGCTCCGCTTTGCAGATGAGGAGTCAGCAAAATGCTAATACACCTGGAAATTTTGGAATTTTTCTAATTTTTTCCAGGGATCCAAGTAGCGAACAAATGTTTTGCAGTTTAGTTTATATACCCATAAAATTATCATATTTTCTAATCTGCATGAAAGAAAATTGAAATTATGGGTATAACTATATCAGAGCTGGGCACTTGCGGTTTTTTTTGCGGTACTGCGGTACTACCATGTTGGTCGGTACCGCGGAAAGTACCGCGGGAAATTTGAATGCGGTAGCGGTACTGCTGTACTTTCAGCGATCCTTTGCGGTACTGCGTTATGCGGTACCGGTTTGGTAGTGCAGTAGTAGTACCGCAGTACCGCAAAAAAACGCAAAAAAAACCGCAAGTGCCCAGCTCTGAACTATATGATTGATTAAGTTTTTGAAAGGTGGTTTTTACTAGGTTTTACCCAAATTTCTTTAGAATATAGTGGCCATTCAGGCATATGAGCGTAAAGTATGATGTTTTGCATATTGTTTACATATCTTTCTTCTGAATAAGCATTTTCTCTCTATATATTATATATATATATATATATATATATTATATATATATATACTGGTCAAAAAAAGAAACGCAATTAGCTTGCATATGGTGTCCAAGTTGCACAACGAATGCATGTGCATCCCAGCACAATCTCTAGGCTTGTTAGACGGTACAATGCCACAGGAAGTGTTCAGGTCCTGCCAAGACGTGGGCGACCTCGTGTGATGACCCAATGCCAGGATCGCCACATTGTACTGCAGCACCTGCATCATCAGCAGCGGAATGCTCGTCAGACAGCCAGAGAGACACCTGGTATCTACAACAACAGAATTAGTGACCAGACCATCAGAAACCGACTCCGTAATGCAGGACTCCGATCCCGCAGGCCTTACAGAGGTCCTTTTCTCACTGATGCAAGGCGGCAACGACGCCTGCAATGGGCCTATCAGCACCGTGACTGGACACAAAGAATGAGGTCGATGAGGGCCAGACTCCAAGCCTGCATTGTGGCTAGGGGTGGCCATACGCGCTATTGACTGTTTGTTATATATATAAAGGGTGATCAAAAAGTAACGCAACCCATGGAGAAACACACACAATTGATTTTTTCCAGAATATTATTCCAGTATTCCAGAATTGCAGGCGATGATTCAGAAGTATGTTGATGCAATTTCACAGGAAACGTTGCAAAGGGTCTTTAAGAACATGAATCGCCGTATCCACTTGTGTGAAGCACAGAACGGTGCCCACTTCCAGCACTTGCTCTGAAATAAATCGTTTTCCCATGGGTTGCGTTACTTTTTGATGACCCTTTATATATATATATATATATATATGCTGTACAATATTTTTTCTTTGCGTCATGCATTGCCACTGGGGTCTAGTTGATAATCTGACATGCAGATAACCTTCATAGAATGCATGCGCAAAACAATAAAATGGTATAAAAAATTGTTTTTCATCTGCTAGACATGTCCGTATTGAATGCACATCATTTGTATACAGAAAAAATGAAAAAGAAAGTGTCAGTTCGGGAATTCAGTTTAGCTGTGATTTGAGAATTGTTGGCTAAACATGGACAAGTCACACAAATGAAACATGGTAGAGTTATTGCCAATGCCCCAGATAGAATTCTAGCCAGAAATTATATCACATGGCATTACTTGGCACTGATAGGACAGGGTGATAAAAGACATTCAAAGAAAATGCCATGTGTGCCTCAATTCAAAGGTAAAAATAACAAAAGTGACAACTTGGTGCATCGAATGTAAGATTCCATTGTGCCTTCTATGTTTTCGTGATTTCTACACATTGGCACACTACTAATAGTGATGTTTGGGAAAAGGAAAATATTTTATTGAAAGGATACAAGTTGTTTTATTTAGAAAAGGAAAAACTTTTTGTTGGAAGGATACAAGAATATTATTTACAAAAGGAAAAAACTTTTTATTTCTAAAAGGACAACTACTGTTTTCAAAGGATGTTCAGTTTACAGTAGTGAGCACATAAATTACATTTTTTTGTATATATATATATATATATATACCATCAGATGGGGGAAAAGGGACCAAAATGGTGGTGCAATGAAATTTTTGTAACTGATGCCTAGTGTTGCAACCCAAAAAAAACAAGGTTTTTTTTATAAAAAAAAATACCAAACACCAACAAAAAAAAACGTTTTTTTTATATTAGCTAATTCTGTTGTGTATATATACTAGTGTAGTATATATACTACTATATATATATATATATTAATGATGTAGGTCGCATCCGCATCCGCGGAACATCCGCACATTTTCTCGCATCCGCATCCGCACTTTGGACTGCGGATGTCATGCGGATGTGGACTGTTGAGATAAAACGTCATTAATAAGCGGAAATTATCAAATTCTACTATATTAATAGAACTAGTTCATTGTGCGCAAAAGTGATGCAAGCAACAAGACGAGAGGCTGTTCTTGTATGAAGTTACTCTCTTGCAACCTACTTAGATCCACGTTACAAAGCTAAGTTATTTTCACCTAGTACATTAGAACGAGTTAAATCATCACTTGGCAAAGCAGTTGAAGAGCTTCAATCTCTTGATCTGTCGCTTCACCACCCACCAAAAGAATAAAAGTTTCAGTGACAGAACCAACACCTTCAACAAACAAATCTATCACAGAATCTGTCTCAGTTTCTTGAGTCAAGCAGCAATGACGATACCTACGTGATGTCAAAAGATGTAGTAAAAATGATTGAGAGCTATCACCAAGAAAAATGCCTGGCTGCATGTGACAATCCTATTAGTTGGTGGAAAAATACGCAGAATATCTATCCATACTTGAGTAAACTTGCAAGGAAACATTTAGCCTATCCTCCAACAAACGTACCAAGCGAGAGATTATTTAACAGTGCTGGATTAATATATGATGAAAAGAGAAACAGACTGGCAACAGAAAAGGCAGAAAAATTAATGTTCCTTAAGCATAACCTTCCTATAATTAAGTTTGAACATTAAACGATTGTGGCTGAAACTCAACAAAATATAACGAATTTATTTGCAGATGAATTCACTAATTGATTTCTATATTAGTTAGATGCTTGATATTATTTTATATGTTCAGAGAAAAGTATAGCAATTATTGTACAATTAATCAATTATATTACATTATAGCTACAGCTCTCTCTATATAATAACTTACTATATACGTTAAACACAACAAATCTTGAATATATCCTAAAAAATAACGAAAATATAGACATCCGCATATGTTGAAATCAAACATCCACATCCGCAGATATGAAAAAAATGATATCCGCTACATCACTAATATATATATATCACATCTGGTCCGAGCTTTTATATTCAGTCACGACTAGTGTTGCAACCCATTTTATATTTAATGTGGCTAAATGAGCCTAACCCTGGCTAAACGAGCTCTCGTCTGTATCCACCACCTAATCCATAATAAGGTAATACTCTAGGCTCGTTTAGCCACGGTTAGGTTAGGTAGGTTAGGTTAGGTAAGGTTAATTAATACCAAAATACATTTTTCTAGTAATATTTGATGTGTTTTGCTTAGATTTTGACTTCCATTTCCCTTGAAAATGAGCCAAACTTCAAAGTACTATAACTTTGTTGGATCTCATTTCCGACGGAAATGGAGGTCATATTTGAACAAATCACATAAAATACTAGTAGAAAAATGTATTTTGGTGTGTAAAATGACTGTGTGTGATAAAATACATAACCGGATAGTGATGAGAGAGGGGAAAGCGCAACTGCTAGTAAGAAGAATGAATCTGGTGTGTGATGGGAAAAAGGTGATGCCAGTCAAATCTGTTGTATGTGGATGATGCTATGCGCCCAGTCAGTGTGATATGCAAGAGGTTGTTAAGTGTTTTGTGGCAGTGTGTGAGAGAAGATTGTGAAAATGAGTGTTGGTAAGAGCAAGTTACTGATTATGAAGAGTGGGAAATGTGAATTGTCATGTGATGGTGAAAACCAGAGGCGGTAAAGTTAGGTAAGGTTAGGTTAGGTTGTTAATTAATACCAAAATTAATTAATTAACCTAACCTAACCCTGAGGGTTAGGTTAGCCAGGGTTAGGTTAGGTTAATTAATACCAAAATTAATTAACCTAACCTAACCCTGGCTAACCTAGCCTAGAGTATATTAAATCCTCAAAATAATATTCGCACCATTCACATGTCATCGCCACAAACATCTATCAAAACCTAACAGAAGTAGACTAGCAACTTAAAATGCCTAAGAACTTAAAAAATCTAGCTCATATATCATGTTCTCATGACGTCACCAATCAAAATATTGGAAGGGCAGGAAAAAAAAATGCAAAAATGTCATAATATTCAAATGCACATAATTTGTTAAGTACGCATCTGCGAGCATAGTGACTTATATGAAAATGATGAGAAAATTATGCTTTAATATTTTATAATTATATTTGCTTTTGATATTCTGAGTGCGATAAAACTCATATTAACCGTTAATTATTTAAAACAAAGGCTACGGTAGGCCTCAGCTAGGCTAGAGTTACAATTTGTCTTTTGCCTAGATAGACCTAACTTAGCCTAAGGTAATTTATTGTATGAATCTTACAGTACTACTTATAGTATGAATCTTACAGTACTAATTACAAACAGTATATATAATGTGGAAACGGCGTCCCTTGTGTTGTCGTTGCACACAAGTTTGTTTTTACTTCACAATTTTACCAACAAGCCAAAATAATCCTTAAAAGCAAACTCACGTCTAGTCACACCATGCCCCCAAAATTTACATTGTTTAGAAAGCACAAAATATATTTTTATATTTGCTTTGAACTTCTTTAATGATTGCACTTTAATTTTTAACTAACTTACTATACACTGAATGCTTAAGAATTAAATTTGATCACTGGACATGTTTAACTTGTATTTATTTATTTAGACAAAATATTTCACTTGTGCCAACTTGTGGCAATTTTCACTAATAAAAAATAATCTTGTGGTGCAAGGCACTACGAGGGTGTGTCAATTTGGGAGGTGAAAATTAATTTTTGCCAATTCCTTCACTGAGGGGTTTTAAAAATATGTTTTTCGATGTGAAGAATTCAAATCTGCTATTATTTTTGTGATTGCTCAACACTTAGCTTGGTAAATCTACGTTTGATTAAAAAGCACATAAATTGCTCTCGGAAAACAACATTTATTAATTTTAGCTTCTCAAAATGTCAGGTAATGCTATAAAAATTTTAGTTTCTCTGCATAACATATATCCTAGTAATCATAAAACATATCCTTGTAATCATAAAACAACATTAGAAAGTAATGACATCAGTAAAAAAAATATTTAAACAAGTTTCATCAAGTCTTGCTTTGATTCGTTCTTGGACATCAGCCGCCGACTTGCTTCTTGGGCCTCTGATATAGCCCTCACGTTTCTCATGTGTATACACCCTGCCTGCTGCCTCTGTGACTTGTTTCACACACCTCTCTATTGACTGAGCATGACAGGGCCACTGTGGAACTTGCATAGGCTTGTCAAAGAACTTCTTTACTTCCGCTGTAGTCAGTTTACATGTCAAAGGAGGTTCAAATACCCCGTCAGACCAGTCTGTCAGCTCCAACACGGAAGAAGCACTGGGGTTGATGGAAGGTGTCTTCCTGGGACGTACAGAAAGATCTCCAAGTGTGTCATCATCTCCACCCCTAATGTCAACAATCTTTTGGACACCAGCTCTCCTCTCCTCACTGTCATCTGAGCACAAGAGTGTCTGGATTATCATTTCGGTGAATGCATACCATGCTGAGCGCTTGATGGTTGGCAAAACAGCATCCACTACAGCCTTCTTTTGCAGCCTAACTAGCCGCAGCTGAAACAAGATGTGGCGTGGGCCTTCCACCCAAGAGTGTTTTACTTTGATGTTGAACCAGCAGGGGTAGTACACACCAACAATGTATTCCACTATCAGTCTTAAGTTGTTGAGGGTTTTGCCTTTAAGGCCATGTTTTGAAACCCATATGCGACAAAGCCTGTTTGCTGTTGTCAACCACCTTGAATGGCTCACTGGACCAATTTCAAGAAGGGCCAGATCTGTGGGAAGTTCTCCTGTCCTTATGGCCTGTGTGATCCTATACCCGTACGCTTGATCAGTAGAGAGATCCTTTACGACATTGTCACTCAGTGAAGTAAGAGGCTCTCCAATTGAGAGTTTGGTGAATGAAGGATCAATTTCAAGTTCGGTTGCAGTCTCTAGCATCTTGCCAATGTTACCTGTCCACTTGTTGTTAGACAAGGTCTTCCCATCCAGTGCTGTGATCAAGTGTCGCAGGGGTAACTCGTTAGTGTGGAGGGCACAAACCAACCAGATCAGCTTACGGCAAAGCTTGACCTCTACCCAATGCATGGAACCACCCTCCCAGCCAGTGTTAACATTTGTAGAATCACCTCCAATGGCCTGCAGGCTTTTATCAATGCCCTTCTTCTTCATGAAATCTACAAGATTATCAGCAATAACTTCAGCAGGTTTTTTTCTCGTTGAGCCTTTCTCAGGAGTGAAGTGGTAGAGATATCTTCCACCTGGCTCACTGCACACAGAATAATGCTCTTCTTTGATGATGCTGGGGAACTGACGATCTGAATTGTCTGCTTTCAGCATAACTTTAGTTGTATCTTGACGGCCGTCAAAGAAGATGCAGTCAATTTCACCCTTCTTACAAAGATCATCAAATTCCTGATCCAGGGATCTCATAACTTTTTCTTGGGCCCTCTTGACTTTATTGTGATCAACTACAAGTCTCTTTTCTTCAGCGATCAAGCCAGCATCCATAAAGGCAGCAGTGGTGATGGCAGCTGTGGCACGCAGGCCAACACCATATCTGATGCTATGCATAGCAACTTTAGGTATTTCTAATGTGTTGTACTCTGGCTTTTTATTGGAAGTTGAAGACGTGCTTGGTATTTCTAATGTCACTTCATAACTTCCATCCTTTCCATCTTGAGCATCAGCTATTTGTTCTTCATTTTCATCATCAGAGAAAATTATTTCATTTGATGGCATTGAAACATCCTGCTTACTTGTCTGCTTATATTCAGCAAGCCTTCTTCTTTCGTCGTCTTGCCGCTTCTGCTTTTTGACTTGTTTGTTGTGCTCAGGTTGATCTGGCAAGCCAATCTGATGTGGTCCAATAGAACCAGACTTGTCTCTCTGACCTTTAATGAAAGCAAGTTCCTTCACAGGGATCTTCATCTCCGTAGGGCATGTACAGTTAATGTGAGTTTCGTTTTTGCAACCAGCATCTGCAAGGCAGCCAAATTCAGAGCAGAGAACAATTTTACACTTGCAACTGAGGATGTCAAAAAGCTTGTCAAGTTTCGCAATGAAAGCCTCTTTGACATGTAGCTTTCCTCTCCCAAGAGATATGTTTTTGGCCTGCTCCCAGCTCTCTTGGATCTTGTTTAAGATTGTGACTCGTGAATTTACAACGGGGGCTACAAAAGAACTGTTTGCTCGTTCCCACTTTTCAAGCACTTTAGGGTAAATGTCCTTTGCAAGACTGGCTGCTGGGTAGTTTCTCACATCCTCACCACTTTGTTCTCTTAGCAGTAGCCCATATTTCAGAACGTCTCGCAGAGTTGGGAGTTCAGAGGGCAACAACTCTCTACCAGTTCTAATTAGGTTGCTCATATGTGTGAATGTCCCCAGTCTTGTCCTCCTTTTAGAAGCCATTGTAGGTCAATTCCCACTGGTTAGGATGGTAGCACTGACGGACAAGTAATCTTCAGCACACTGATGAATATGTTTCAACCTGTGAAATAAGCAAAAACAGCAGTGCATTATATATACAGCATATATGATTATTAATATAATAATTATTATATAATTCCACAAAAAAGTCAAAAAAGTAACTATTTTTATGTAGCTTCTTACCAAGCAAAACTAAATTATATTAAATTAACAAAAATATCTTTAGAATTCCTAAGTCATGCTGCAACTTTTTAGCACCCCTCATATTTGGAATTTGAAAGTTGAAAAATTCGACACACCCTAATACAGTATATATATATATATATATATATATATATATATATATATATATACACACAGGGTGAGTCAAAAGTCTCCATACATAGGCAAAATGGTCATGATAAATAAATGATTATTTATTTTTTATTTTTTTGCAGGTGATGTGCTGAGATGCCTTTGTCCCAAGAAGAGCGTATAGAGATCATTTTTCTGGCAGGATCAAGAAGCTGTCGCAAGGTTGCCAAGGATTTTAACAGGAGACACGCCCCCGGCACGCACATCACACACGACACCGTTGCCAAACTCATTGAGAAGTTCAAGAAGACTGGAAGTGTTGCAGACCAACCGAGAAGTGGCCGTCCACGAACAGCCACCGATGAAGGCACAGCGACCATGGTGCTGGCAGCGTTCGCAAAGAGTCCCCAAAAAAGCACTCGACGGATGTCTGCAGAATGCGGTGTCAGCCAAAGGAGTAACGTCCGCATTATGAAAGAGCACAGATGGCATCCATACAAAATGCAAATGTTGCAGTATCTTAGCGAAGACGACTGGGACAGGCGGCTGGAATTCTGTGAATGGGCAAGGACCAGTGGTGGGCACCGTTAACCAAAAAGTTAACTTCGATAACGATAATCCGTTAACCCCAATTTTTAACTCCGATAACGATAATCCGATAATTTTACTACAAAGTTAACGGAAGTTAACGATAATCCGTTAACGATAACTATTTCTTTACTAACATTTAAAAAAATCAAGGAAAAAAGCTTTAAAACCCATAGAAAATGTTTATTTATGCAAAATCCAACAATAAATAGGTATTTAACTGTATTTTTATCAAGTTTTGCAACTTTTTTGCTTAACTTTTTTTTATTTTTAATAAAAAATGTACTGATTACATGTTTTGAAACCCTTGTAACCACTAACCATTAACTAAATTTTAATTTACCAGAGAATTATTATAGCGGGAACTGAAAGGTAAAATTAAATTTTAGGCACATTTATTAAAGACTGACACAATGTGCTGGTTGCCCTTCAGAAAGACCAACTTCTCAAAGTTAGGCCCAACTGCCAGTCTTGACCTCTTGGGCCTCAGGATGTCCTTGCCGAGAGAGAAGAGCCGTTCCACTGCGGCAGAGGACGGAATTGGCAGACTGAAGTTATGGCGGTTTGAATTCATTCATTCATGTTAACGGACTTTAACAGACTAAATATCGAGTTATCGGAAGTTAACTGGTCCGATAACGATAAATGGAAATTAACTTCCGTTAATAGTCCGTTAAAAAAAGTTAACTTCGTTAATTAACTGTTATCGGCTTAACGCTTTAGTGCCCAACACTGGCAAGGACAAAAGTGGACGAAGACACGGAGTTCTCGGCTGGCATCCTGTTTTCAGATGAAGCCAACTTTTATGTTCATGGAGAGGTTAATCGTCAAAACGTACGTTATTGGAGTGATGACAACCCACACTGGATGAGTCCCTCAAAGACGCAAGGCGCTGGAAAAGTGATGGTGTGGTGCGGGATATGGGGCAACACAATTGTTGGCCCCTTTTTTCATTGACACCACTCTGAATGCCGAAATGTATCTAAACATGCTGCAAGACACATTCATGCCGTCCCTGCTGAACAAGACGGGGGATTTCCAGCGTACTTTCAGCAAGACGGGGCGCCACCCCATTACGGTATCTACGTGCGCCAGTGGCTGGATCAGCAGTTTCCGGGTCATTGGATTGGCCGCCGTAGTCCCGTGGAGTGGCCTCCGAGGTCCCCAGACCTAACCCCCCTTGATTTTTACTTGTGGGGGCACTTGAAGGCCATGGTGTACCAGGTGAAAATACAAAACACGGACCACCTAAATGAACGCATTTGTGATGCGTGTGCACGCATAACACCAGACGTGTTAACGCACGTTTGCCATGAGTGGGAGGAACGCATCCGTATGTGCATTCAGTGTAATGGTGCCCACATAGAGCATATTTTGTGACTTACAAGTGATTGCATAATAAAGTGACCATTTTGCCTATGTATAGAGACTTTTGACTTACCCTGTTTATATATATATATATATATATATATATATATATATATATATACACGGGAATGAACTCAGAATGGTTCCCTGAGGTTTTTTATGATACACACAGACCGTGCATGGAACAAAGAACTCTTCTAGGAAAATTAAATCCACTATCGTCCGAATAAATAATGGTAAATGACAAATACTATAGTTATTTTCTTTTTCATGATGCTAGCCCGACGTGGGCAACGGGTCACTCACAAAGAGGTCCCAAAAATATAGCAAAGCAGATAGGATCCAGCTTTGGGACAGGATCTAGGGTTTAAAGCAGCCTAGCCCAGCTACATTTAGAACCTCAATATAAGCAAAAGACTCGCTGCCTTCACGTCAGATTGAATACATCAAAGAAAAAGGGGTAACTATTATATTTTTAGCCAAAAACGAAAACTTAAACCTCAACTGGCAGAATTGAGCGTCCACTTTTCAAGGCACATAACATGTCCGTTTCATGATGGGACGTTATGTGTCTTGAAAAGTGGACGCTCAATTCTGCCAGTTGAGGTTTAAGTTTTGGTTTTTGGCTAAAAATATAATAGTTACCCCTTTTTCTTTGATGTATTCAATCTGACGTGAAGGCAGCGAGTCTTTTGCTTATATTGAGGTTCTAAATGTAGCTGGGCTAGGCTGCTTTAAACCCTAGATCCTGTTCCAAAGCTGGACCCTATCTGCTTTGCAGATAGCTGGTGAAGGAAGCTATATTTTTGGGACCTCTTTGTGAGTGACTCGTTGCCCACGTCGGGCTAGCATCATGAAAAAGAAAAAACTAGTATTTATTAGTTACCATTACTTATTCGGACTATAGTGGATTTAATTTTCCTAGAAGAGTTCCTTGTTCCATGCACGGTCTGTGTGTATCAATATATATATATATATATATATATATATATATATAATCACGCGACACAGGACAAATTCCACTCCCCTTAAAGAACGCAAACATTGCCCCCCCCCCTATTTAAAGGTGGGAACAGAGCAATGCCCAAGAATTATCGGCCAGTGGCTCTCACCTTACACCTTATAAAGTGTTTTGAATGTATAATTAGAGGCAAAACTACCTATTACCTACAAGAAAAAGACTTATACAACCCAAGTCAACATATATATAATCCCGTAGCCAGGACTTTCCAAGAGTGGGGGGGTGTCGAAATTGTCGAAAGGTGGACCTTTTGGTGCAACGACCTGGATGTTTAGAGTAGTTAAGTTTAGAGTAGTTTGTGAAGTTTAAAAAATGCGTGTTTATTTACTAAATTATGTTATATATTATAATATTACGTAAGTTATAATTATGGTTAAAAAAATAGACCTTTCCTGTTAAAGGGGTTCGTTCGACCCCCCAACCAACCCTCTGGCTACGGGCCTGATATACACCTCCTACCTGCACTATGTTGTCCCTGGTTGAATCTAGGTCATGTCAGAAATTGACGTTGTACTAACGTAGTCACAACGTAAAACTTAAACATTATATTGCAACGTTGATACAACGTTGCATAATGACGTTGTATACATGTGAAGTGCAAGTAAACTTCTGACAATTTTTTGTACGGAGCATAGACGTTGTCTACACGTAAGGTTTTACATCCATAGCATATAGTTTCGCATTACATTATTTTTTGTTACAAAATTGTAACGGAGTTACATATGATATAGCATTCTACTATTTCAAATAGGGCGCCTTTGTTGCGTCAAGTTCTATCCTTGAGACGTTGAGACAACGTTGTATCTATGTATTTAAAGTTTACTAATATCACAACGTTGTGAAGACGTAAATGAGATCACATAAATTTACAGTGTATCTACGTCAGTGCTAAAATGTAACCTTGTGACAACGTCGTATCTACGTAAAGTTCTTAGCTGGGAACACACCGTGGAGCTTGCCAACTTTCCTCTAAGAATATATATATATATATATATATATATATATATATATATATATATATATATATATATACACACACAATTAAATCAGAAAAAGTTAAAATTAACTACATCCTTTGTTAGACTAAAATTTTGGCACCACAGTAAAAATCTGCCAGAACAAAATACACGAATTTTAACGTCAATTTATGGTGACTTGTTACCTACAGTTTGAAAAAAAGTTCGCCTAGAAACAAAAACATAAAAAAAATCAATAAGAGAAAAATAATATCACGAACTAGTAAGTTTTTATGCCCTTTAAAAATTTTTAGTTTCTAGGCGAACTTTCTTCTCAAACTGTTCATAGGAAATATAAAAAGATGTAAAGGAGGAGAGATTTTAAATTATATAAATGGCATTTCTCATTTTATTTTTTATTTGTTGAGTGCATAAACGATGTGTTTAAATTGACAATGATAATGGTAATAATAATAATAATAATTTACCTTTATTACCTTCATTAATAATAAACTAAATACATTGATTTTACGATTTAAAATGACAAATAATTTTGAAGCTGGACTATTTATTTTATTTAATTTGGCCCTTAAGCGTTAGGCCTTACTGGGCTAATAATAATAATAATAATAAAAAAATAATATTATAGTTATAATATATATATATATATATATATATATATATATATATATATATATATATATATATACACAGCGTGTCCCAAAGAAATGTATACCCAATTTGTTCGATAATACCAGCTATGAGGGTAATAAATATATTATTTTTTATATGTTTTTTAATAAAGAATTTTCTCCTGAATCTAAATATGTAATTATTTTTATTAAAAATTGAAAAACAAAAAAGTTACAGATGTTTAAATTATAATTATTATTTTCGAGACTTCATGTGCGATATTTTCTAATATTTTAACCGACTGTTTTGAGATACTTATGTTTAGTGTTGATATTGAAGCATAAATGTTGTACTGTAATTATTAGTTAATTAAAAAAATTTACAAATTCCATGGTTAAATGACACTTTATCTAAGATGTTCGACGTCTTCCAGAACGTTGTTTTTGTAAGTTTTGCACAGTGCCGTCGGTTTCAAACTTATCTCGTATACGTGCAATTGTAATCCGCGTTGGTGGTTCTGTTTCAAATTCCCGTCTCCACTGTCTTTGGACTTCTTTTATGTTTTCTGATTTCAAGTACCACTTTAATACAAACTTACGTTGGTCGAATGTTAGTCTTAAGTTGGCCATTTTTAAGGGCAATTCTCACTTACAGTAGAAAAGAACAAACGTCGCAGAGTTATAAGATGTTAGATAAGGTTAGAGCAAAACTGTAGTCTTGCCTAATTAGAACTCAACGAAATGGCTAGGCTAAGCTAGGCACTAAACATAAGTATCTCAAAACAGTCGGTTAAAAGGCAGGGCAGGCCATAAAAAAAAATATTAGAAAATATCGCACATGAAGTCTCGAAAATAATAATTCTAATTTAAACATCTGTAACTTTTTTGTTCTTCAATTTTTAATAAAAATAATTACATATTTAGATTCAGGAGAAAATTCTTTATTAAAAAACATATAAAAAGTAATATATTTTTTATCCTCATAGCTGGTATTATCGAACAAAGTGGGTATACATTTCTTTGGGACACGCTGTGTATATATATATATATGGGGTGAATTTTACAATTAAACACGTGAAATGAATGAATGATGCAAACCTAGGTAATTATTCGTTTTTACACCCACTGTTTTTATGATGAGAACAAACTTTTCTGATCAATTTTGAGGTGTTTTGCACGAATCTGTCATCCGTTTCCTGTGCAAATGCGTAGTTTTTGAGATATAATCTCGAAAACTGCGCATTTGTACAGGAAACGGATGGCAGTTTCGTACAAAACACCTCAAAATTAACCAGAAAAGTTTGCTCTCATCATTTTCATTCAAACTAACGAAAATATCACGACTTAACCTAACCAATCATCAAGGGTGTACAGTTGACCTAACCGGGCATTCACTTAACCTAACCAGGCCTTCAGTTGACCTAACCGGGCATTCAGTTGACCTAACCGGGCATTCAATTAACCTAACGGGTTAATATTGGTTATTTCACCTAAATATCTTCTGATCTTTTCGTATTAGGCACTCACTGTCACATTTCGGGCAAGTTAAGGATAAGAGAATAACGCCGTAATTGATAAAAACATCCAATCCTTCGTCTTCATCTAGGGCACATGACGAATCAAGTTCTCGAAGTCAAAATCACACGACTGGCACGTCATAATTCTATCACAAACACCACTAAACTGAATCCAATTAGAAAAAAAAATAGCCAGAACAAAACCCAACCAACTAATTAAGTCGCAGAGTAGCGAAAAAATAGCCCAATCAGGAAAAATATTTTCTGAAAAAAGTACATTATAGCCAAAACAGGAAATATATTTTATTAAAAAAGGACATTTGAACAAATTTGCACAACATAAGATATATATTTTCTTAGTCAGTTTGGAATGGTAATTCAATATATTGTACTGTTTTAACCGCGCGTGAGCGGGTGAAAAGACGAATACTTATCACGAAGTATACCTCGTCAGGGAATGAAGGGAGAAGGCCAGATGACGAAACTATATGCATATGTATAATGGGACAGAAAAATAAAAAGATTAGCACATAATTAACAAGAGTTAATTAAAGGCAATTTTAAGGTATTTTAACAGGATAACCTTCGGTTAGCTTCCGCCCGAATTGTTCATTCTGACGAAGGTCATTTATCTACCAACCAATTTCTTTTATTGTATGGAAGGATGAACAGCGGGGGTTTTGCTGCGCGCCGGCTGCCGTCATCGGGTCTCGAACGCGGGGCCGATGGATTCGTAGTCAGCGACGCTAACTACTACACCACTGAGGCGCATTGTTGAGGATATTGTCCAATTTATACATTCCCGCACTGTTATTGAAATTATTTTTAAATGCACATTCTAGTACTGTAGAATATTCCTTTCACTTATATCTGTGTTTTTAACGAGTGCTTTAGAACTATCCCACTTGATACTATGATTACATCTATACATGTGGTTAAACAATGCATTAGAATCATTTGCTGTTCTACAGGCATATTTATGATATTTTACCCTAATATCTAACGTGCAAGACTTCTAATTTTTTTATTTTTTTTATTTTTACTTTGTACTGTAATTTTAATTTAGGTTTCACTGAAGATGGCAAATGTATTGCCCAAACGTTTGGATGACTAAATACATTTATGAAATATTCGCCACTGTGTTGATCCTGTTATTTCTTTGTAAACATCAGTTTCCGAGTAAGTAAGTATGGTTCATATTATCAGTGGTGTAGTGCTAAATAAAGAAGTGAGGGAACGCATTTTGAAAGTGTTACTCAGATGCGGGGGAGACAATGGCGAGCGCGGCGAGCCCATACAGCTGGGGGACCGGGGGCACTGTAAGCCCCCCGGGAAATCTTTTGAAATCTGACCAATTTCAGGGATATTTTGAGGTCATATGCACTGGATATTAGGATATATTCCAAGGTTGAAGATGCAGTATTTCCAGTGTCATTAGATATATGACATCCAGTACGACCAATAAAAATAGCTAACAACTGGAATGATTAACTATAAAAAGTTAACAACTGGTACGCCGTGGTGACTGTTTCATCAGATCTTTATAGGTTAGCATTGCCTCAGTCGAAGCTAAAAGAAATGAAACAGTTAATGATTCTTTCTCATATTTCTTCTAGGGGTGGGAATTAAAATTTCATGACGTTAGAGATTTGTAAGTTCGGATTTATTTGAAATAGTGAGGGAACGCCGTTCCGTCTACCAAAAAAAGTAAGGGAACGCCGTCCCACGCGTTCCCACAGCACTACACCACTGCATATTATACGAGCTGCTGCGAGATGCTCGTACCCTGACATGGGCGTATGTGCGGAATGGTGATCGATGTAAAAAGATGTTTAACTCTTCATACCTCCACTTAAACTATGAATGCATCGATGATTATATATATATATACACACACACACCTCGTTGCTGTTCCGTGCGTTGGTCCCTCTTCAAACGAAGGTCAAGCTGGTGGCCCCGCCTCTAGGTCTGGCTTGGTGGAGGAGCGAGTTGCTTTCGTGCGCTCTCCACCGTACATAGCCAGGTACACCCGGCTCATCTGGTGCCGTCCTGAGCCAGGCATCTAGTCTTCTCTTGAAGACTTCAACTTTGACTCCTGTAACGTTTCTGAGGTCCTTTGGAAGCTGGTTAAAAAGTCTTGGCCCCCTGACAATCAAGCTATTTTCCTTCAGTGTTGTGGAAATCCCTTGTCGGGCCTTTAATTTGGGAACACTACACATTTTACCTTTCCTAGTTTCCAGTGTTGTTTGAATGGTAATTGGGTTTAGTTTTAAGTTTGGTACCAGTTTTTCGATCATTTTCCATATATAGATTATGGTGTGCTTCTCTCTTCTTCTTTCCAGGAAGTACAGATTTAGTTTACGTAGTCTTTCCCAGTAGTTGAGTTCTTTGTAGCCATCAATCTTGGCTGTGAAATGTCTCTGCGTTTCTTCTAGTTTATTAGTTTCTTCCTTTTTATATGGGGACATCAAAACTGAGCAGTATTCAAGTTTTGATATAATCAGTGTCTTTAGCAGGGGAATCATTACAGTCCTGTTTCTTCTTTTGAACGTTCTTTGTACGTTCTCTCTCTCTCTCTCTCTCTCTCTCTCTCTCTCTCTATATATATATATATATATATATATATATATATATATGTTACGCCCAAACATCGAAATTGCTCAGTGAGCGAAAAAAAAAAGCCACAACGCGTTGTGGACGCACCTAAGTGACCACACACCGATGTTAGATATTTTTTCGCTTCATGGCCGTTCTCAAACAACCACAACGCGTTGTGGACAATTCGAATATGACCACAACGCGTTGTGGACGATTTGAAACGACCACATACCGATGTCTTTCATCAAACTCTATTTAAAAACGACGTATATTGAAATGATATAAACACGACGTATATTTATCGACATATTCACCGATTAAACTAATTAATGACGTAAAACTCTTTTAATGATGTAAATGACCGCTGACGCTATTATATTTTCTTACCAGAATTTTTTAGAGGCAAAAAAACCCTTAAAAAAAAAGGGGGAGAGGGGAGCACTACGGAGGCGGAGGCCCCCGTACCCCCGAGACCTAAATTATACAGGTAATAATATTGAGTAAATGTACACACCTTGCCTGGGTAGCCGGAGCCAAAAGGAAAAATAAATCAATAGTTACGATAAAGGATAAAAAGCTAAGTGCACTTTTTAAAATTTATTACAAACCCAAATATTGTTTCAAACTAATATAATAAGTAGTCTTAAAATAAAAAGTAGGAGAAACATTACTAACTTTTCAACACCAGAGGTATTGCCAACAATCAAATGACCTAATTGTACAGACGTATCTCCAGTAGAAAACCAAGGTTGTCTTTTTTGGAAAACATTGGCCTCACCTCCGTACGCATTAATTTCATATTGCAAACCTAACCTAGCATAAAGGGAGAATCTATGCCAAGCGTTATGAGTACGAGTTTTAGGTCGGTGTGTGGTCGTTTCAAATCGTCCACAACGCGTTGTGCTCATATCCGAATCGTCCACAACGCGTTGTGGTTGTTTGAGAACGGCCATGAAGCGAAAAAATATCTAACATCGGTGTGTGGTTACTTAGGTGTATCCACAACTCGTTGCTGTTTTTTTCGCCCACTGAGCGATTTCGATGTTTGGGCGTAACATATATATATATATATATATGATACACACAGACAGTGCATGGAACAAGGAACTCTTCTGGGATAATTAAATCCACTATAGTCCGAATAAGTAATGGTAAATGACAAATACCATAGTTTTTCTTTTTCATGATGCTAGCCCGACGTAGGCAACGGGTCACTCGCAAAGAGGTCCCATAAATATAGCTTCCCTCACCAGCTATCTGCAAAGCAGACAGGATCCAGCTTTGGGACATGGATCTAGGGTTTAAAGCACCTAGCCATGCTACATTTAGAACCTCATATAGCAAAAGACTCGCTGCCTTCACGTCAGATTGAATGCATCAAAGAAAAAGAAAAGGGGTAACTATTATATTTTTAGCCAAAAACCAACTTAAACCTCACTGGCAGAATTGAGCGTCCACTTTTCAAGGCACATAACATGTCCGTTTCAAGATGGGAATGAACTCAGAATGGTCCCCTGAGTTTTTTATGATACACACGACAGTGCATGGAACAAGGAACTCTTCTGGGATAATTAAATCCACTATAGTCCGAATAAGTAATGGTAAATGACAAATACCATAGTTTTTCTTTTTCATGATGCTACCCCGACGTGGGCAACGGGTCACTCGCAAAGAGGTCCCAGAAATATAGCTTCCCTCACCAGCTATCTTGAAACGGACATGTTATGTGCCTTGAAAAGTGGACGCTCAATTCTGCCAGTTGAGGTTTAAGTTTTGGTTTTTGGCTAAAAATATAATAGTTACCCCTTTTTCTTTTTCTTTGATGCATTCAATCTGACGTGAAGGCAGCGAGTCTTTTGCTTATATTGAGGTTCTAAATGTAGCATGGCTAGGTGCTTTAAACCCTAGATCCATGTCCCAAAGCTGGATCCTGTCTGCTTTGCAGATAGCTGGTGAGGGAAGCTATATTTATGGGACCTCTTTGCGAGTGACCCGTTGCCTACGTCGGGCTAGCATCATGAAAAAGAAAAACTATGGTATTTGTCATTTACCATTACTTATTCGGACTATAGTGGATTTAATTATCCCAGAAGAGTTCCTTGTTCCATGCACTGTCTGTGTGTATCAAGTTCCTTGTTCCATGCACTGTCTGTGTGTATCATAAAAAACTCAGGGGGCCATTCTGAGTTCATTCCCATATATATATATATATATATATATATATATATTAGTGATGGGACGATTAATCGGAATCGGAATCGAGAATCGGAAGAATCGAGCATTTTTCAGGAATCGGAATCGGAATCGAGAGAATTGTACCATGATTTCCGATTCTTAAAACGATTCTTTAACTTTTAATTGAACCAGTTTTGCGATGTAAACTTTAAAATTTAAATGAAAGTGGATAACAAATTTTATTTTTATTGTATTGTAGCTATACATTAAAACATGTATATCCATGATGTGTAATCAAGAAGATTAAAATGAATTGTTACAACTTACAGTTGATTTTTATTTTTAAACCAATCTATTATAATTTATAATTTATAATTTATATTACCATACTCATAATGTAAATAGTTAATCTTACCAGAGTAAAATATGACAATTTCCAGAAAAACAAGTATAGAATTATATTTAAAAATATTGAGAATCGGAATCGGAATCGAGAATCGTATCGGAATCGAGACTTTTTAGTGGTATCGGAATCGGAATCGGAATCGTTAAAAATTTTGGTATCGTCCCATCACTAATATATATATATATATATATATATATATATATATATCGGGTCGACAAAAAAAAAGGGAGACCTCGAACTTTGGCTGTAAAATCCAGTTATGGTCAGATATCAATATTTTTTTCACACCCTACAACTAAGTAAATTTCCTCTACGGTGAGCAGATTTCAAAGAAAACTAATGAAAATTACAGATTTATTGAACATTTTTTTTAGGCCATTGGAAATTCTTCATTTACACTACTGCAATGTCGGGTCGGCAAAAAAAAAAGGGAGACCTTTTAAATCCTTCATATCTCGGCAAATACGGTACATAGAACAATGAAATTTTAGTATGTTAGTACTAGGTAATTTTATGGTTTGTATGCCATCTTTTAGCATTTTAGCTGAGAAATTGGATTTATGGCGAATATTCCAGAAAAATCTTGCTAATCATAGGTTCAAGTTGATAATTATAATTAAAGCGATTTTAATTAACGTAAGCCAACTGCAGGAGGTTTGGACAAGCTTCTCAAGAAAATCGATAAAACAGGAGATATCAAAAGAATACCAGGTAGCGGTATTAAATTTAGCCACCAAACAGTCCTGATTTAAATCCTGTCCACTCTGGCCTTTGGGAAAATTTGTCACAGAATTTATCGGGTCAAAGTAAGAAATGTCGCTCATTTACGACAGCTTCTTCTGGAAAAATGGAATGAACTACCACAAGAACAAATCAATAAAGCCATAGATGAGTCCCGTTCTAAACTGAAAAAGGTTGTAGAAGTTCGTGGTAAACATATCGAGCAGTTTTTTTAACATCAAGGTAGCACCATATGTGAGTACTTTGTAATTTTTTATCTGCACATACAATGCAGTAGTTGTGTAAATGGAGAATTTCCAGTGGCATAATGAAATGTTCAATGAATCCGTAATTTTCATTAGTTTTCTTTGAAATTCGCTCACCATACAGGAAATGTACTTAGTTGTGGGATGTGAAAGAAATATTGAAATCTGACCATAACTTTGGATTTTACAGTCAAAGTTCGAGGTCTCCCTTTTTTTTTTGCCGACGCGATATATACACACACCTTTCCTTCCTTTCAAAGGTTCCGCGCGATGATTCCTCATTTCACGAAGGTGAAGCTTGTCGCCCCTCCTCTCGAGTTGGCCTGGTGAAGTAGTGAGTTGGTTTCTTGTACTCTCCACCTCACATAGCCAGGTACGCCCGGCTCATCGGGGATTGTTCTGAGCTAGGCGTCTAATCTTCTTTTGAAGATGTTTACTGCAACACCATTCGTGTTCCTTAGGTCTTTGGGCAGCTGATGAAACAGTTTTGGTCCTCTCACAACAAAACTATTTTATTTCAGGGTTAAGGATGTTCCCTGTCTAGCCTTTAATTTGGGAACACGACATAGTCTTCCTTTTCTACTTTCCACCGTTGTTTGGGGAGTTACAGGGTTCAGAGTAAGATTAGGGACTAGTTTCTCCATTATTTTCCAAGTGTAAATAATGGTGTAGCTCTCTCTTCTCCTTTCCAGTGAATATAGGTTTAGTTCGCGTAACCTTTCCCAGTAATTTAGTTCTTTGCACCCATTGATCTTGGGTATGATCATACCCATTGATTTGGGTATGATCAGTGTTTTCAGTAGAGGAATCATTACATTCCTATCCCTTCGTTTAAAGGTTCTCAATATCTGCCCAGTTATTCTCTTTGCTCTGTTTACTGCTATCTTATTTTGTGTTTCAAATTTCGCATCATCTGTCATTACAACCCCTAAATTTTTAGCTCTAAAATTTCTCTGAATTTCCTGTCCATTTGGGGTATAATCAGGGGCGGAGCTAGCTAGGGGCAGGCGGGGCAGTGCCACGGGGCCAGGGCCTTTTGGGGGGGCCCGGGTCGTTTCAACAAGTGATGAGAAGTTATTTGAGAGAGCAACAAAGCTAGTAAATAAATATAAAAATGATATTTCCTCTGGATTTCCAAGTCAGTTACTCTTTTTTCAAATGTGCTTAAAAACAGACATTGAAAAAATTACGACAATCCATGAACTATATTCATTTTTAATTAAAGACAACAGTACTTTGTGCTCAAGTTTTCCCGAAGTTGTGACTGCCATAACATTGTTCCTCACAATTCCTGTGACAGTTTCAAGTGCAGAGAGATCGTTTTCAAAACTTAAACTAATAAAGAACTATCTTCGACATTCTATGAATGAAAAAATATTAAGTGGACTCTCAATTATATCAATTGAAAACAAGAAAGCTAGAAATATTAACTTGGAGGATTTAATTAATGAATTTGCTGAAAGAAAGGCAAGAAAAGTCAAGTTCTGATGTTGTCGTAAGTAAACTTTTATTTCACGGTATCCTTTTTAAAGCTCAATATTTTGCATAATGTTTTGCCTTCTATGCCTCCATGCGCACAAGTAGTATCATAATTCTTAAATATATGCTAAATAAATAATACAAAGAAAAACAATATAAATGTATAATAAAAATTTTGTTAGGGGGCCCGTGACACTCTTGCTCCGTTCCTGGGTATAATATTCCATGGATTTTAGGTCTCCTCTTCTTCGGTACCAGAACAAGTGAAATTTCTCAGTGTTAAACTTCATATTGTTGTCTTCCGTCCACTTGTAGATTCTGTTCATGTCGGTTTGTAGAGATCCTATATCTTCTGGGCTTCTTATTTTTCTACTGATCTTTGTGTCATCAGCAAAGGATGTTACTGTACTGGCTATGGTAACGACTTCGTTTATGTCAGTTAGCATAATTATGAAGAGTAGTGGAGCTAATACTGTTCCTTGTGGTACTGAGCTGAGGACCTCTGATTCTGATGAAGATACTCCTTTTACTGTAACGACTTGTCGCCACTCACTGTTAGAAAATCTAGAAGAGGAAGAACCATTGTTGTCCCAAGGCCAGTGGCGGTTCCTCATATGGGCAATATGGGCAGCCGCACAGGGCGGCATTTGTGGAGGGGCGGCATGAGCGCCTGCAAAAAAAATAAAAATAAAAATAAGAATAAATAAATAAAGAAATAAATAAAAATAGTTTATTTATGGCAGTTGTGCAATTTAATTTGTATTTTTCCTGTTCATAGTATCATAATTACATTCTCTTAAGTGAGTTATTCTATTTACGTTGAAGGATTTGTAAAATTCAGAAATTTGAGTCTTTTTTTGGTTCTGAAGTTCCAACAATTAGTCCAATAAAAAGTTATTTTGTGAAAGAGTTATGTCTGTCCTTTATTTTGGGGGGATTCGAATGTGTGTGTGTGTTGGCGAACAGGGGGGGGGGCGCTGAAGGTGAGGTTCGCCCAGGGCGTCATGTAAGCTAGGACCGCCACTGCCCAAGGCGATATGATGACTAAGCTGATTGATGCAGCATTGCTTGTATATATTAAGTTCAGGTGTATATATATATATCCATCTCATAATTGTAAGGTTAGTGAAAAATTCACTTAATTTAGAGCTAGCATTTTTGGGCTCTTGTGGCATCATTTTTTGGGGCGCTGCACGTCTTTTCTACTCGTTTGTGGAATGCCGTACTTACAGGGTGTGGTCTTATAAAGAGCTCTCTTGCAATTCAGTTTGGTTGTTTAGATACAAGATTGTTGCATCGTGCAATAGTGCAGGATGTGTTGTTGTTGCAAGGTTTAGAAAGAAGACCATAAATAGTGCCCCTTTTGTTTTTATCTTAAATTCATGCAACTGAGGCCTAAGGTAGGCCCACATCGAGTCAGCAACCCTGAGGTAGGACCTAATAGGACCTCCAAGTCCGTAAGTTTTTAATTCTAGCTTAACTTAGGCTGTAGGTTGAACTGGCCCTTCAGAGCTTGGCCGTTCACGGCTCAGCTGGGAATTTGAACCCAATAAAAAAAAAGTAAAAAATAATAACATGGTCCTTCGAACCGGATTCTAGCCCAAGACTGAGTCAGTGACTATTTTTCGACAAAGTTCTGATTGTGCAAATTGTAGCCCAAGTTAGGCCTAGACGGGTTGAGCATAATTGAGTTAGGTCCCAGGGTAGAAAGTTTGGTCGTCCAATTGCAAAACTTGGCCATTCGTCTGTCGTTGTTTTGGGCCTGCATTTTTACCGGTTTGGTTAATTTTGGTTTATTATTGAGTTAGGTCCCAGGGTAGAAAGTTTGGTCGCCCAATTGCAAAACTTGGCCACTCGTCTGTCGTTGTTTTGGGCCTACATTTTTACCAGTTTGGTTAATTTGGTTTATTATTCATAGGCGAAGGTTGCAGACTTCGGTGCGCCAGTTACTTGGGTGGAAAATTTGGTATTCCATACTGGTGGTTGGTCAGTAACCCAACCAAGCAATTCAGTTTATTTGAAAAAAGCAAAATTTGCGTTTGATCAGTTTGGTTAAGTATTTTGCCAATTCAGCTTATTTGGCATTGAGCCCAATTGTTGTTTGCATTGAAGATGAGTGCAGCTGAATTGAACAAGTTTAAAAAAAGGAGAAGCGCCTACAAAGGTCTAATTACAAAGGTCATTGCCACTATAGATTCTGCCATAGAGCAAGAGGATTTAAGCTTAGTGACTGCGCAGCTTTCCATATTAGAAACTAAAAAGGTTGCTCTAAGTGAAGTAAATGTTAAAATTGAGGCCCTTATAGAAGAGGATGAAATAGAAAATAACATAATTTACTTTGAAGAGATTATTGATGATATAATTAAAGTAGGCCACCGAGCAAAAGAGTTTAGCAGGTCAGTACAGTTAGAGACCAGGTCCAATAATGAAACACAACACTCAACAAATGGTGTTTGTGAAGTTAAGGTTAACAGATCTGCAGTTCAATTACCGAGGCTTGTACTCAAAACATTTTCTGGGAGTATTCAGGAATGGCAAGGATGGGCAGACAGTTTTCAATCAGCAGTTCATTCTAGTCAATTGTTAAGTGCGGTGGAGAAGTTTAATTATTTGCAGTCCCTCTTGGAAGGGGAGGCAGCAAAGACAATAGCAGGATTAGCATTAACAGAGGCTAATTATAATGTGGCTTATGATATATTAAAGAAACGGTTTGGTAAGCCAGAGATCTTAATTAAAAGCCACCTCCGTGAACTTTTAGCTATACCTCCTGTTAATAATCCCAATAGTGTCAAGGAGTTACGGCAGTTATATGATGAATTTGAAGTTAGAACTAGGTCCCTGGACAACTTGGGTGTAGGAATGGAAAGGTATGGTATAATGTTGGTCACTATACTGGAGTCTAAATTGCCTAGCTCAATTTTGCTTGAATTAAGTAGGGGACACTCTACAGAACATGTGTACATCCCCCTTCAGCAGATGTTAAGTCTTTTAGGCACAGAATTAGCCAGACGAGAGGGAATTGAGTTTGCACAGTGGGATGTTAAACAAGGGGACAAAGGCAGGCACAGCAACAAGGTTTCTACAAAAAGGAATAGCCCAGGTACAGCGTCAGCTCTACATGCAGCCTCTGAGAATAAATTAAAGGGAATCAAGGAATGCATATTTTGCGAGGGCAACCACAAGTCATATAAATGTGAGGTGGCTGAGGCTTTACCTTTTGAGGAGAGAAAGGAAAAGGGGAACTAATTCCACAGCATGTTTTAAATGTTTTTTGAAAGGTCACAGAGCAAGGTTTTGTAAGTTTAAAAATTTGTGCAAAAAATGGCATGGCAGGCATCAGCCATTATTGTGTGAAAACACTCCTAGTAGGCCTACCCCAGAAGTAGAGACATCAGTGGCACATGCTACTGCTATGAAAGGGAGTAAAAGTAAAGGGGGATTATTGCAAACAGCTGCAGCCTTATTAATTGGGAATGATGGAGAAGCTACTGTAAGAGTGTTGTTTGATAGTGGTAGCCAGTGTAGCTTTATTAAGACCAGAATTTCCAGAAAATTGAAGTTTAAAGAACTTAAGAGGGAAAATTTAAGAATTTCTGGGTTTGGGGGTTCCGTTCAAAACCGAACCAAAGTTAAGAAGGTAGAAGTTCTGGGTAAGGGTTTGTTACCACAAAGTCCCACTATCAAGGTCCAAGCTGTAGAGATTGAGGAACTTTGTGCTCCAGTCACTACTTGTTTAGATATTGTGAAAAAACTATATAGGGCTATGGGTTGATTGCCTGTGCCCTCATCCGTTGGAAATTTCCAGCAGACTTCAGTGGAGGGTTACCGACAAAAGCCCTATGCTTTTTCGTTAGAGAGTTATGAATATGTAGGTCTTTAAAGGACCTTTTTATATTTAAGTGATTACGGTAATTTTAGCGCCGGGATTTGGGAAGCCTTATGTTAATGAAAAGAAATTGCCCCACCTTAATTTTGCTGGGTCCTTGGTTTGCTTCGATGGAGGGCGTTACGATCATCTTCGGTGTAGGGCCGCCACGATCGAGTTTCGCGACGAATTAACTTTATGTAATTAATATAATATAAACACTTTTAGGTATAGGCCTATCCTGTGGTTTATTATAAGGAATTCACTCAGAACTTTAGGGGGGACAAACACATCCTCCCTGTTTAAAGCTTCGCTGTAACATAAACAGCCCTGAGCCGTTCCTTGGTTCGCTTGTATTATTTGCCGAACTAGCAAAATTTTGTTTGGTCTACTCCTCTGTGGTAGACTAAACAATAAATTGGGTTTTCTTGTTGCTATGTGAGGCTGATTCATACATACAGGTTCTTTGTACGTATGGCAATTCAATTATTTCATTCCCAATAGGCTATGTCGCCAATCCCGTGGCAACTTTGTATAGATATTTAATTCAATTAATTAATAATTTATATTTAATTATGAAATAAAGGTATCACATACAATACCATGTTGTATAGTTTTTCCATAGATATGGCATGTGTCCAAGAATTGCAAGTTAAAGGAATTAATTTGGGCAATAATAAGTTTGAAGGAACAGAAGATATTAGTCTTTTGATTGGAGCTGACTATTATCGGGACTTTATCACTGGTAATATTGTCCGCACATCTCGAGGCCGGGTAGCTATTGAAAGTAAGCTAGGCTGGACAGCGGCGGTTCCTCATATGGGCAATATGGGCAGCCGCACAGGGCGGCATTTGTGGAGGGGCGGCATGAGCGCCTGCAAAAAAAATAAAAATAAAAATAAGAATAAATAAATAAAGAAATAAATAAAAATAAAAAATAAAATAAAATAAATAATAAAAGATCAATGACTTTGCATCAAGGAAGGTAAGAAGAGTCAGGCTTTAGATGGCAGTTGTGCTGTGGTGCAATTTATTTTGTTTCTTGTTCAAAGTGTAGCACAATAATTACCCTCTCTTAAGTGTCTTATTCTATTTATGTGATAGAGCATTTGTACAATTTAGAAATTTGATTCTCTAGTTTATTTATGGCAGTTGTGCAATTTAATTTGTATTTTTCCTGTTCATAGTATCATAATTACATTCTCTTAAGTGAGTTATTCTATTTACGTGATGAAGGATTTGTAAAATTCAGAAATTTGAGTCTTTGTTTTGGTTCTGAAGTTCCAACAATTAATCCAATAAAAAGTTATTTTGTGAAAGAGTTATGTCTGTCCTTTATTTTGGGGGATTCGAATGTGTGTGTGTTGGCGAACAGGGGGGGGGGGCGCTGAAGGTGAGGTTCGCCCAGGGCGTCATGTAAGCTAGGACCGCCAGTGAGGCTGGATGCTACATGGTCAGGGCC
This sequence comes from Bathynomus jamesi, assembly GCA_023014485.1. Lineage (NCBI taxonomy): Eukaryota > Metazoa > Arthropoda > Malacostraca > Isopoda > Cirolanidae > Bathynomus > Bathynomus jamesi. Next base: position 106,467 of record JAJOZX010000318.1, on the reverse strand, counting down.
GGATTAAGACCTTTAGAGGCCCTAAGCACTTAAAAGATTTTGGTGCCCCATATATATGTAATTCAAATAAAACAAAAATAAACCATAAAATAAAATTTTATTTTTTGAAATTAAACAAAACTTACAGTAAGATGGAAAATAATGTTTATTTTTGTATACTTCCACTTCATTTATATTTGAAAATTTTCTCCTACTTTTTTAAATGCAAAGTCTTTGATCAGATCCTCAAAACTAATCTTACGTAACACATCTGCTTCTATACTTAGTAGAGATAAGGCATCCAGCCTGCCTTGTTGCATAGTTGTTCTGTTGGTATTTTTAATATACTTCAACTGAGAAAATGAACGCTCAGCTGAGCAATTTGTGACCATTAATGTTAAAAATATACGAAAGGCAATTTCTACATTTGGGAAGGCACACTCAATATTGTCTTCTACAATTATTTATAAAGTTCAGCATGACTGAATCTTGTTTTTACATTTTTTTTTGCACTGAACTTATGGCACACATATGAGTGAAACTGCTGAAGCTCAGCAGAGAAATTAGTGTTCAAGTCCTCTGGGTAAGCATCAATCATCTTTTTACAACCCTGAGAATACCTTTCAATTTCAGTAGATGATGAAGTGGTGACATTATGTGGCACATCACTTAGAAGAGAAAATCTCTCTGCTATTTCTTTGTATATCTCTCCTCTTCTTCTCATCTCAGTTTCAAGTTTGTCAACAATTGTGTAAAAGGTGGTGATAAGAAATTTATCTCTGGCATTCAGATATACTTCTGGTCATCTCCGTCATTGGGTACCTTCTTTCTGATACGTTTGCGAGTTGAGCTGCCTTGTAATCAACATCTGGTAGCATTTCCTTTGTAGCTGCTTCATATCTTTCAAATTCATCTCGTGAAGTGCACAGTTGGTCAGCTAATGATCCATACAGATCTGCACATGTTTTTAAGTTCACATCCTTATTCTGTAGAACTTTGCTTACTCTATGAAAATTTTGCAAAATCTCATCCCAAAAATTCAACATAAAAACGAATTCTAGCTCTTGCATCTTATTTGCAATATTATTTGCTTCTCTTCTAGTGTCTCCCTTTTGTGACTGGTCTTCAGCTAATAATAATAACGCAAAGCGTAAAGTGTGTGATTACAACGAAATATATTTATTCTCTCAAAAGGGTTGTTGTTCACTACAAATTCAAACAATGAAAAAAAATAAATACTATATATGAATATATATAATTCAGTTTTCAACAGCTTATAGGCTATAAGCCGCGATTATAATAGTATAATAAATCCATGGTAAATCCGACAATGGAAAATTTCTGTGGTGCCCCCCTTCCCTTGATGCCCTAAGCACGGGCTTATTTTGCTTAATGGTTAATCCGGCCCTGTACATGGTAGCTATTGCAATGAAATGGAGGTTAAAGCTCTTTTTGTTAAGATTGAGGAGAACAGCCATGGTTTGGAAAGGCATTTGAAAGCGTTTTGGGAACTTGAATCCATTGGCATAAGGGACAAACAGGCAAGTACAGTGAACAGTGATGTTTTAGAGCAATTTGAAAAAGGGATTGGGTTTAGAGATGATTGCTATGAAGTTGGCCTCCCTTGGAAGGATTCTTGCAAACCCGGTTCAAACCTTCAGCTAGCTAATCGGAGGTTGGAGACTTCATTGTACAGGCTAAGAAAAAATGAGGAGTTGTTAATTGAATACAATGAGGCCATCCTAAGTTATGTAAGGGAGGGCTATGCTGAAAGGGTGCAAGGTGAGTTGGTGAGCCAGGAGGCACATTATCTGCCACACCATGCAGTGGTACGGCGAGACAAAACTACCACCAAACTGAGGGTAGTTTTTGATGGCTCGCCAAGGACAAAGGTGGTGTGTCCTTGAATGACTGTTTGGATACTGGGCCAAATTTAAATGCAGATTTATTTTCCTTGTTACTGAGATTCAGGTTTGGTAGAGTAGCATTGACTGCAGATGTGAAGCAAGCCTTTTTGCGGATAAAGTTAAAACCAGAGTACAGAGATGCAGTAAGGTATCTGTGGGTGGATACGAAAGACTTGTTGGAAAATGAACCTAAGGTTCAAGCATATAGAATGAAGTCAGTGTTGTTTGGCCTCAGCTCTAGTCCATTTCTGTTGGCAGCTACTATGCAGTACCATTTAAAGAAATATTCTGAAGTCTATCGTAACACTATTGAACATATAAGGAAAAATTTTTATGTTGATGATTTGCTGTGTTCCGTGGATAATACAGAAATGGCTAAACAGATATTCATGGAGGCTAGAGCTATAATGAGGGAGGCTGGCATGGAGCTTAGAAAATGGCAGACCAATCATTCTCAATTACAAGAGTTTATGAGTCAGTCCTGTGTAGTACCTGATGCAGCAGAAAGTATTGAGGATTCTGGTATTAAGGAGTTGTGGGCAATAGACGCAAAAGTGCTAGGCATTGTTTGGCAGCAAGGAGATGATTTGTTTACCTTCAATGGGAAATCTTTAGTAGAGCTGGTTGAGAATGAGACAAGGTGGACAAAACGTACAGCTCTTAGTTTGGCTTCAAAGATCTTTGATACTCTTGGATTCCTGGCTCCATTTGTGATAAAGTAAAAAATTTGGTTTCAGAGCCTCTGGGAAATTGGACTTGGTTGGGACCAAGAGTTACCTGATCATATGGTGGTAAGGTGGAAATATTGGTTCAAAGAATTGGCACATCTTGGAGACATTGAAATACCAAGATGGTACTTTGGAGAGTTGAACAATAGTCCAGACAATTTGGAGCTGCACATCTTTTGTGATGCAAATGAGGAAGCCTATGCAACTTGTATTTATATAAGAGGCACATTGCAAGAGGAAGTAAGTTGCAGGTTGGTTGCTGCAAAGAGCAGAGTAGCACTTTTGAAAAGGCTTTCTGTTCCAAGGTTGGAATTGATGGGTGCAGTTATTGCTAGTCGGCTTGCAGTTACAGTGCAAAAGTCTTTGGCCCTCTATGAAATTCCAAGCTATTATTGGACAGACTCCACTATAGTTTGGCACTGGTTAAGAAGCCAGGCAAGGAAATGGAAACCATTTGTTGTCAATAGGGTGGAGGAAATTCAAGCGCACACAGATCCCAAGCAATGGAAGCATTGTCCAGGCACCCAAAACCCCGCTGATTTACCAACACGAGGAATTTCAGTGAAAGATCTTGCACAGTCAAGTTTGTGTTGGAATGGGCCAGAGTGGCTAAAACTTGGAAGTGAAAACTGGCCTTCTAATCAGCCTATTGTGGGAGAATGCCAGGCTGAAGAAGCATGGGTGAGTGAGGTGAGAAAATGCACTGTGAACAGTTGTCAAGTTATGCAGCAGGACCCCATATTGAGGCTTCAGGACATAAGCAGTCTGAAAAGGTTGTTAAGAGTGAAAGCATGGGTATATAGATTTACCAACAATATAACAATATTAAGGGAGAAACAAGAAGGGAAGGAATTCTGAACAGTAAGGAGATTCAGCAAGCCAGGAAATACTGGGTGGTATATGTGCAGAAGGAAAAATTTGGTGAAGAGAAGGAATTGCTCACCAGCCGTCCATTACAGGTTCTACCAACACATTCTGCTCTCAAGGGTTTGGATGTTTTTGGATCAGGATTTATTGAGAGTAGGAGGTAGACTACAGTTTTCTGGGCTTCCAGAGGAAAAAAGACATCCAATTTTGCTACCTTCTGGGGGGCACTTTGTGGAACTTTTAATCCTGGATACTCATCATAAGTTGTTACATGCTGGAGTTAGAGAAGTGATAATAGAGATCAGACAACAGTTTTGGATTCCCAAAATTAGACAAGTAGTAAAAAAGGTCTTGCATAAATGTGTGGTTTGCAAGCGTTGGAATGCAAAGCCTTATTATGAAAAGGTGGCTCCACTTCCAAGAGAACGGTGTGTCTATACTGCCCCATTTGATGTAGTGGGAGTAGACTTCGCAGGTCCAGTCTATGTGTACGAGCAAGGGGAGTCTAACAAAGGTTATCTATGTCTTTTCACATGTGCTACCACCAGAGCAATCCATTTGGAGTTGGTAAGCAACTTAAGTAGTGATGTATTTCCTTTGGCCTTTAAAAGGTTTGTGAACAGAAGGGGTTTCCCAAATAAAATCATATCGGATAATGCAAAAACCTTCAAAAAGGCTGCAAAGGAATTCCAAGAAGTTTGGTCCTTGCTAAAAGAGGAAGGATTCCAATCCTACTTTTCACACCAAGGGGTACAGTGGGAGTTTATTGTTGAGAGAGCACCATGGTGGGGAGGATTTTGGAAAGGCTAGTGAGAAGTGTAAAGTGTCCATTAAAGAAACTTTTAGCTAATGCTCATTTGAGCAAAGAAGAATTTTGCACTGTTTTATGTGAAGTAGAGGCAATGGTGAACAGTAGGCCTATCACTTTTGCAGAGCCATTGACACCAAATCATTTTCTTTGTGGTAAACGATTAACATCAAGCCCCAGTGTGCCAGAAGACTTGCAGCCTATCCAGAGCACTCAAGGAGAGTTAACCAGAAGGTTCAGGTACCTTGAAGAGCTACAAGATCAGTTATGGAAGAGGTGGCAGATGGAATACTTGCCAGAACTCAATTATTACCCGTCAGGCAATGTAAAGGGCTCCAATGCAAATTGTATCAAGGTGGGAGAAGTGGTAATGATTGGGGATGAAAGACCAAGGCAATGCTGGAAGCTTGGCATAATTGAAGAGTTGTTTGTTGGCAAAGACAATTTAGTTAGGTCTGCACTGGTAAAGACTTCAGGAGGAAAATTAAAGAGACCTATACAAAAACTCTATGCTTTAGAAATCAACAAAAACATGGATAGTCAAGATGAAACATTTGAGTTACAGCCTCATGGAGAAGGCTTGGCTAACCTTGCAGAAGGTAATGACAACAATGCCTCTTCGGTGGGGAGTGTTAGAAAATCTAGAAGAGGAAGAACCATTGTTGTCCCAAGGCGATATGATGACTAAGCTGATTGATGCAGCATTGCTTGTATATATTAAGTTAAGGTGTATATATATCCATCTCATAATTGTAAGGTTAGTGAAAAATTCGCTTAATTTAGAGCTAGCATTTTTGAGCTCTTGTGGCATCATTGTTTGGGCACTCTTGTGGCATCATTTTTTGGGGTGCTGCGCGTCTTTTCTACTCGTTTGTGGAATGCCGTACTTACAGGGTGTGGTCTTATAGAGAGCTCTCTTGCAATTCAGTTTGGTTGTTTAGATACAAGATTGTTGCATCGTGCAATAGTGCAGGTTGTGTTGTTGTTGCAAGGTTTAGAAAGAAGACCATAAATAGTGCCCCTTTTGTTTTTATCTTAAATTCATGCAACTGAGGCCTAAGGTAGGCCCACATCGAGTCAGCAACCCTGAGGTAGGACCTAATAGGACCTCCAAGTCCGTAAGTTTTTAATTCTAGCTTCACTTGGGCTGTAGGTTGAACTGGCCCTTCAGAGCTTGGCCGTTCACGGCTCAGCTGGGAATTTGAACCCAATAAAAAAAAAATAAAAAATAATAACACTCATTAAGGAAATTATACATCCATTTCCCTACTTTTCCTGTTATTCCCATATATTTCAGTTTATGTATTATGATTCCATGGTCACACTTGTCGAACACTTTGGCAAAGTCTGTGTATATTACATCATAGTTTTCATTACTTTCAAGTGCATCAATAATGTTGTTGTAGTGTTCCATTAGTTGTGATAGGCATGATCTGCCTGACCGAAACCCATGTTGGTTATCATTGAATTTTTTCTGAGTTTCCAAAAAGTCAAAGATTTTCTGTCTAACTATTCTTTCAAATATTTTAGTGAGATGGGATGTAAGTAACACTGGCCTATAGTTTTTTGCCTCGGATCGATCTCCTCCTTTATATATTGGGACTATGTTCGCGCTCTTCAGGATGCCCGGTATTTCTCCTGTGTCTAGTGATCGTCTCCATATCGAATATAGGGGCTCAGCGTTTGCATTCTTGCAGGTTTTGATCAGTGTAGCATTCCATTTATTTGGTCCTGCCGTTGAGTGTGTTTTTAGTTTCCCTATAGCTTGTGTAATATCATCTGTCGTAAAGTCGAAGTCCGTTATTCTTTCCCCTTGTAGCTCTTCTTCAAAGAACGCGTTTCTATCGCATATCAGTTTTTGGGATACTGAAAGATGCTTCGTACTGAGCTCTTAATATTTCAGATACTTCTGTTAGATCATCAGGTAAAGCACTGTTTTCGTTTTTCAAAGGTCCGATAGTCGCATGATTTTTCGACTTTCTTTTTGCAAAATTAACCTTTATCGCTTCTATAGCGTCGTCTTCTTTTTCTGTGTTTCTCAATTAGTTCCTGTATGACGTCATCGATACTCTGCAGTTTATCATTTCATATTTTTCTGTTGTTGTTATCTTTACAGTTACTTAATTTTACAGTCGCTCTTTTTCTCTTTTGGAACAATGCCCTCTTTTGTCTCTCGAACCTGCTTCTCTTTCCTCTATGTTGTATTTTTGGGACATATCTTTCCACAATTTCTAACGTCTTCTCTAAAGTCATTAGCATCTCTTCCGTTGTCTTGGCCTCGGAAATGGTTTTCCAATCAATTACTTCCATGCTGGATGCAACATCTTCCTAGTTTATAGCTTTGGAGTGAAAATTAAATTTCGAATTTGCTTCTTTCTTGTTGTTCGTGTTCTTTCCTTTCCTGTTGCTTTTATATTAGTTGTTATTTCAATGATGTTGTGGTCCGATTTTACAGTTGGGGATATTTCTATATTACCAATTAGGTTGCTGTTGTTTGTAAATACCAAATCTAGGCAGTTTTTTTTTTTTGTGTTTTCTGTTATTTCTTGCGTTAACATAAATTCATCAGCTAGAGCTAGGTCTTCCCGTGTGCCACCCTTGTCCTGGTGTATACATGCATTTTTTTATGTCCTTTTATATTTCATGAATGGGAAATTAAAATCACCACAGATAAATATATTTGGGGTTGGAGAGTGTACAGTAGCTCTTTTACCCAGTTTCTTACCTCTGTAATGGAATCTGAAAATCTTGAGGTTGGCGTGTTTAGGGGTCTGTACATTACAATTAGTACCATATTTAATTTTTCAACTTTTGCTACTACACATTCTACGTAGCTGTTTGAGGTACTTATAGTCATTTCTGCCATATGCCTTTCGCGTGTGTAAATAACACATTCTCCTTTACGTCTCACTGTTCTGTCGGTTCGGAGGATGTTATAGTTGTCAATTTGTATTTCTTTTTTGTCAACACAGGACTCACAGTTTTCACAGTTCGCCTGGCAGTCCTTTAGACGAGTTTCCGTGAGGCATGCAAAGTCTGCACCCGCTTCTTGCATGAATCCTTTCGGGTATAAAACTTTGTCGGGAGAATGATTTGATTTAAGACCCTGAATGTTGGCTAGAATTATTTTTATTTATGCTATATCGTTTTCGCATACAGGTGGTTCAGATTCGTTTTCCAATGGTGGTGCCAGTTTCGTTGCCTTGTGGTCCTCCGAGAATTTGCTTCTTTTTATCTTTGTCGGTACCTGTTGTCCCGATAACGCATGAAGTGTCTTTGTGCATGGCTTCTGTCCGGCTCTCGGATTTCTATATTTGTCAGCTGACTTTGTATTTGCTGGCTAGTATTTAGCAGCTGAATTGTGTTGGCTGCGTCTAAAAAATTGGTACCCCTTTTTTGATGTTCGTTTTTCCTGTTCACCCGTTGCGTTCCTTTGAGGGTGGTGATAATGGCATTTTTGTCCGTATTTGCACCTCCCATATCTTGCATCGGTGTTGCAGACCGTAAGATGGTGGAACTTGCACTTCTTATCAAATTTGCAATATCCACTTGTCTATTGTGTGTTGCATAATGTGGGATGTACATAGATGTATTGCCAAACCCGATATCTGCAGTTCCCTTTTACGTAGTATTTACATACGATATTTTCTACGCTTCTACTTCTTGTTTTCTTATTACTTTCAAAGTTCTTAATTTTGGTATTATCGTGGTTAGAGAGAGAGAGAGAGAGAGAGAGAGAGAGAGAGAGAGAGAGAGAGAGAGAGAGAGAGCTGTTAATCGTGTCGTTCCTAATGAGTTTCAGTTTAATTAAAAAAAGATAATGCGTAAAGTTTTCATTATTTCATCTGAAAATATTTATCGAAGAGTTGTTGTTTCGGACCTTGGCCCATTTACTGACGAGGTAAGGAGAGTCGTGGTTATTCCCGGTATTTACTGACGAGGTAAGGACAGTCGTGGTTAGTCCCGGTATTTACTGACGAGGTAAGGAGAGTCGTGGTTAGTCCCGGTATTTACTGTCGAGGTAAGGAGAGTCGTGGTTAGTCCCGGTATTTACTGACGAGGTAAGGAGAGTCGTGATTAGTCCCGGTTTTTACTGACGAGGTAAGGAGACTCGTGGTTATTCCCGGTATTTACTGACGAGGTAAGGAGAGTCGTGGTTATTCCCGGTATTTACTGACGAAGGAGGGTAGAGCCGTGGTTAGTCCCGGTATTTACTGACGAGGTAAGGAGAGTCGTGGTTAGTCCTGGTATTTACTGACGAGGTAAGGAGAGTCGTGGTTATTCCCGGTATTTACTGACGAGGTAAGGAGAGTCGTCGTTAGTCCCGGTATTTACTGACGAGTAAGGAGGGTCGTGGTTAGTCCCGGGATTTACTGACGAGGTAAGGAGAGTCGTCGTTAATCCCGGTATTTACTGACGAGGTAAGGAGAGTCGTGGTTATTCCCGGTATTTACTGACGAAGGAGGGTAGAGCCGTGGTTAGTCCCGGTATTTACTGACGAGGTAAGGAGAGTCGTGGTTAGTCCTGGTATTTACTACGAGGTAAGGAGAGTCGTGGTTATTCCCGGTATTTACTGACGAGGTAAGGAGAGTCGTCGTTAGTCCCGGTATTTACTGACGAGTAAGGAGGGTCGTGGTTAGTCCCGGTATTTACTGACGAGGTAAAGAGAGTCGTGGTTAGTCCCGGTATTTACTGACGAGGTAAGGAGAGTCGTCGTTAGTCCCGGTATTTACTGACGAGGTAAGGAGAGTCGTGGTTATTCCCGGTATTTACTGACGAAGGAGGGTAGAGCCGTGGTTAGTCCCGGTATTTACTGACGAGGTAAGGAGAGTCGTGGTTAGTCCTGGTATTTACTGACGAGGTAAGGAGAGTCGTGGTTATTCCCGGTTTTAACTGACGAGGTAAGGAGAGTCGTGGTTATTCCCGGGTTTTACTGACGAAGTAAGGAGATTCGCTTACTCGCGACGAGGTAAGGAGTGTCGTGGTTTAAATGAGAACCACCTCTTTGTGATCGTTTATTTATTTATATAAAGTCAAACAATGACAACGGTCTTCTGAAAAAGGAATAAGCATAATAAGTAATCACTTGAATAAAACATAAACATAAACATAAACATAATCATTGTCCTCTATCTCCTCCCAAGTCTTTGATACTAGATGTGATATGAGGTAATTGCAGTACAGTAGTGCAAAGACTTATATTGTTTTATAAAGTGAATACAGTATAGTACTTTAATAGGAAAACATAGATACTAGTTTATTTAAGAGTAATATGAGAACATAAGGCTTTGCTATTACATCATGATGAATACGATACTGTAGAAACTAAAATATAAATACTTATGGAATTATACAGTACATTATATCCAATCAAACATATTACAATACAATTAGAGAGTTCAGCGAGAGATTGAATCATATATTAAAATAAGGGTTGTACAACGGTATTCCTGACAAAAGTAATAGTACAGTAATGAGGTTACAGCTGTATTGGGAACACAATATAAAGTTCTTAGTAAGTAAAGTGTAAAGTGTACTGTACTCTATCTCTCCCCCAAGTCTTTGAGCCAGCAATTTTATAAAGATTATTAAGGATAATATGGCAAAAAAAAAAAAAAAATTTGTATGTTTACGGATAAAGACTAAACCTTATTTTGTCAGTGCCCTTAATTTAAAGCATACTTGATTGGTTACTCTTCTTGATTCATATGGTAGTCTTCATGCCAGGTAGGGGGGCGTCTGGTACGGTTCGAACGCCTTAGTGGAGTTGCAGTTTGGGGTGCCGTACCCATTGGCCTAGGGGGTGCAGGTGGTAGTATGTCGATGGGCGGCGTTGACATGTCTTCTTGGGTGGGGGGTGTGGTCTCTTCAGGGGTCGGGCGCCTGCGTTCAACGTGTGGGCTGGACCGTGTCGGACTACGGGGTGAAGCGGGTGTCTTTGGTCCTGGTGCTGACCTGGCAGGTGTAGGTGGTGCAGCAGGTGGGCTGTTGGTGGGCACCGCTAGGAAGTTCTTCAAATGTTGGTCTATGGTCATCTTTGGAGCAGGTGTGCTGAAGGGTTCATATTTTTTAAGGAATTTCCTGTTCCTTACAGTTACCCTCCCAGATCCATCGACCCTAACCACGTACTGGTCAAACTGCCTGACTTCGATGACCACACCTGTCTTGTCCCATTTACGGGCGTGTGGACCGACCTGGTTCTGGATGCGTATAAGGTCTCCGACTGCTAGTGGTGGGAGTCTCTTGGTGTGCTCTGACCAGCGTTCCGCCCCTCATGTGGCGGTTCCTCAGAGCTTCTTCTCGGGGCCAAGTTTTCACGCCACGTGTCGTGTGGTTTATATCGGCCGGGAAGGATTGGAATGAAGTCCCGGATAGGGCGGCCGAATACACACATTGCTGGGGAGTGTTTTGTATCTCTATCCGGCGTGTTTCTGTATTGAAGCATGGCCCGTTGAAAGTTTTCGGTGTTGAGGTCGCCGTTTGGTCCAGTGTTGTCGGTTATTAGGCGTTTCGTTGTCTTGACACCAACTTCTGCCCGACAGTTGCTGTGAGGGAAAGCCACTGATGAGAGTCGGTGGTGTACGCCCCAGTTTTTGAGGAACTGCCGTGTGGCTGCTGCGGTAAATTCAGGGCCCCCATCGGAAGCCAGTTCGTCGGGGATGCCGAAGGTGACGAAGGTCCGTCGGAGGCAGGCGATGAGTCCAGCAGCACCATCTGATGACCTCTCTACTATTGGCCAGTTAGAGTATCTGTCCACCACGACCAGGTAGTTTACTCCTTTGTAGTGGAAGTAGTCCGCGCAGACGCACTGGAAGGGGTATTCTGGTGATGTTGGTGGAGTGGGTGGAGCGCTGGGCTGGGTTGGTGCCATGCGGTTGCAGTGGTTGCAGCTAGCCCGTAGTGCTGTGATGGCTGGTGTGATGCCAGGCCAGAAAATGGAGTCTTCTGCTCTGGAGATCATGGATGAAGTACCTTGATGAGCTGAGTGGAGTGAAGCCAGTACTTCTTGCCTGAGGGCCGGCGGGATAACCGTGCGGTTCCTGTACATTACCACGCCGTCAACAGTGCGGAGGTCGTCGCGAAACTGGTGATATTCCCGCAGCTGTGCAGGGAGTGCATGGCGGGATTCAGGCATGCCGGACTCTATGACATTGGCTAAACTATTCATGACTTCATCGCTGGTCGTGGCGGTGCGTACTCGATCCCATGTCACTGATGCCAGGCTCAGCGAGTTGAGTGTTGATGCGGCTGCAGAAATGACGCAGGCTTCCATGCCATTACCATCTGTCAGTGATGTCCGTATGCCGGCTAGGAAGGTGGGGGGGGGGAAAGAACGCCGTTCCCTCGCATGGTTGATGGATGGCTGCTACGTCATCGGGGAGTGTCAGTGGTATGGGGTCGCCAGTGGGGTATCGTGACACCCCGTCAGCAGCTTTGTGTTTCGCGCCTGGTACGTGGATCATCCGGAAGCGGTACCTGAGGGTTTTTTCCTTCAAGTTTCTGAGGCGTGTATTAGATATGTCCTCTAGGGATCTGTCACCAAACACTTTGAGGAGAGGTTTGTGGTCCACTGCAATTATTAGGTCTTCGCATCCCAGCACGAAGTACCTCGCCTTGTCAAGGGCATCGGCGACAGCAAGTGCTTCTCCTTCTACTGGTGCATAGCGGGACTCAGCTGAGGTAGTGAATCTACTGCCGACCAATGTGACACGCCATCCAGTATGGCAGCAGAAGGGTTCGACTCGTGTACAGGTGCAGTGTTTCTGAAGTAGCCAGTAGCCGATGCCTGTTTTCGACCAGTCTGTGGCGAGGCATGTGGGCTTGGTTTTGTCAAAAATTTTAACACCCTCCTCTATTTCTGTGATGATGACATCCTTTGATTCTTCGAAGATGGTTTCCAATTCGTCATCCCACTTGAAAGGTGTTCCTGGCTTCAGAAGTAGGCGGAACGGCTGCATCCTCTTGGCCATGCTGAAGGCATACGACACCTGGTTGATGAGCCCGAACCATGATCGAACGTCGGTGATGTTCTTTGGAGATGGAAACTCTAGGATTGCTTTGAGGTATTTTTTACAGGGTCGGACACTGTCAGATGTGATCTCGAAGCCTGCAAATTCAACCTTGTCCTGACAGAACACAAACTTGTCGGGGTTCAGTGTGATTCCGTGTCTGCCGCAGGTGTCAAGCCACTGGGTGGCCTGGAAGAAGCTCTCCTCCACTGTGTCTGACCAGAGCAAGACGTCGTCAATGCACTTTGTATTGTTAGGGATGCTCGATACAATTTCGTCGTACCTTCTTGTGTAACCGTCACCAGATGCAATGTAACCCTGGGGAGCGGTTTTGTAACGGTAGCGACCCCAGGGCGTTATGAAGGTGGTCAAGTGGCGGTCTTCTTCACAGATTGGTACGCTGTGATATCCATTCCATGCATCAAACACTGTTTCTTTTTGCCTTGCGGTACTGATCTGGCCTGGTGGAATGGCGATTGAGTGTGGTGTGTTTCGCGGGTGGCGTGAGCGTTGAGGGGTTGAAAGTCAACGGTACGCCTTGGTTTTCCGTTCTTTTTGGCGCACACCACCATTCTGTGACACCAGGTTACGGGCTCACCAACGGGTACTGGTTCAAGGACACCCAGTCTGACATCTTGGTCGAGGCCAGCCTTCACATCCTCCTGCCAGTGGATTGGTACTGGGACGGGGGTGTGATGTGCGACTGGTTTGGCATTGGGGTCCACCATCAATTTCATTGGGGGGCCGTCCATCATGGGCAGCGCTTGGTGGTCACAAGTGTTGAAGGTGCTTGATTTGTAATAGTCCAGCAGGTATTCCTTGAGCTTTTGCTGGTTCGCCGCAACAGCGGGTAGCGGTAGCTCGATTGGAGGTGATGGAGGATGTTGGCGTCTTGGACAGTCACAGTTAGTTACAAGTCCGCTGTCACTGTGTGGCGTGCTGGCACTGTTGTTACAGTATTGTGCTGGATCCAGTTGGACTTCCCCCACTGTAGGAAATCTTCCCGAGATAATGCCGAGTGAAACGCATGCCTCTCTGCTGATGAAGAACTTGTCAGAAGAATCTGTCACATATGTTACCTGTCTCGTTTCTACTTGTTGGCCCTGTTCATCCTTGCCAGTGAGGCGAAGTATGGCTGCGCCAAGGATTTTGATGCCCTTGTTGTTGGCGGCGTGCATCTTCATGGTCACAGGGATGAGGTCAGACTGGAGAAGCCCGAGGCGGTGGATAACCTTGATACCGGTGAGGCAGCTCTGACAGCCTGTGTCTGCCATGGCAGGCAGTACCACGGTTTTTGGGTGGGCATTGAGGGTTGCCCCAAGCGCCTCGTAGTCTTCGGGGAGAGTCCTGACTGTCAGGTTGATGTGTGGCTGTGGTTGTGAGTTCTCCTTGATCCACATGTCCGATAGTTCATTGTAAATGTGATGGTCGAGGGCGATTGCTCTTTTCTTATGTGGCTCGGAAGTGTTGCTTGTGGCGCAGAGAAGATCAAATACCGCACCTTCGCACTCATCAGCTTTATTAGGAGTGGCTGAAAGGCTCTTGTCCTTGTCTTTGCTCCTGCATACGGATTCCCAATGGCTGTCGCGCTTGCAAATTTTGCATTTGTGGTTGTACGCAGGGCAATCCTTCTTGCGTATGTGGACTGGGGCTCTTCTGCCGTGTCCTTTTTTACCACAATATGAACAGGGGGCATTTTTGTCTTGTGGGGGTATTTGCTTACTTCTCCTGTATGTGCTGCCTGCGGCCTCCACGGCATGGGAGTCCAGCAGTCGTGATGCTGAGCGCTTGCCTGCTTCCTTCGCCTCGACAAACTGAAAGACGTCTTCCAGGGTCATCTCCTGGTTACTGTTGCCGAGGAGTTCCAGTTGTATTTCCGGGTCAGCAATTCCGCGGGTAAGGACGTCGCGAAGGATGGGGTCAGTGTAATTTACGTTGTTGCAGCTTGGGCATTCAACAAGAAATTTGCAGACTCCGGCCTGACCACGAAGACGGGCTCCAAAACTGCGCACAGTTTCGTCGCGGTCTTGTCGCATATTGTGTAGGGTAACCCTGGCTACCATGGTGTTCTCCTCTCGGACAGCTAGTTTCTTGATTGCAGCAAGGACTTCATCTTCGGTTTTGTTTGTTAGGCTTCCACCTGCGGATCTTGTCAAATCTTTGCGGAGTGAATCGTCGCAGCATTCAAGTAGTTGTACCACTTTGTCCCTACCAGTGATTTTTGTAGCTTCCGCATAATCTGTCCAACGCGACGTAAAATATGCCCAGTCTTCACTGGTACCTGCAGCCGAAATGGTTGGCCGTCTTACTTTCTCAACCTTTGCAGAGACTGTCGGGCTTGGGACATGGGTCGTGCAGTGGGCTGTTATAAGTGCGGCTACAATGGCTGGGTCCAGGTCTGCTGTGACATAGGTACAACCTGTGATAGGACATTCTACGGCAGGCATTGTGGATAGCGTTTGTTGAAGTTGCTTAATTAGGTTGGGGTGGTTGACAGTTGCTTGAATTTACCACGTATGTAGACTTATTTTATTATTTATTTAATTAATCAGTCATTTGTACCTAAGACCGTTGTCATAAATGAGAACCAACTCTTTGTGATCGTTTATTTATTTATATAAAGTCAAACAATGACAACGGTCTTCTGAAAAAGGAATAAGCATAATAAGTAATCACTTGAATAAAACATAAACATAAACATAAACATAATCATTGTCCTGATTTACTGTATTCCCTGTATTCCCTGTATTTACTGACGAGGTAAGGAGAGTCGTGGTTAGTCCCGGTATTTACTGACGAGGTAAGGAGAGTCGTGGTTAGTCCTGGTATTTACTGACGAGGTAAGGAGAGTCGTGGTTAGTCCCGGTTTTTACTGACGAGGTAAGGAGAGTCGTGGTTATTCCCGGTTTTTACTGACGAAGTAAGGAGATTCGCTTACTCGCGACGAGGTAAGGAGTGTCGTGGTTATTCCCTGTATTTACTGACGAGGTAAGGAGAGTCGTGGTTAGTCCCGGTATTTACTGACGAGGTAAGGAGAGTCGTGGTTATTCCCGGTATTTACTGACGGGGGGGGGGTAAGGAGAGTCGTGGTTATTCCCAGTATTTACTGACGGGGTAAGGAGAATCGTGGTTATTCCCAGTATTTACTGACGATGTAAGGAGAGTCATGGTTATTCTAGTCGGCGGCAAGTCGGCTCGTCATTTGAGATCGGTGGCTGTTCAGCTAGTCATCGGCTTAGCTTAGGGGCTACGGATAAATACTCAAAATAGAATTTGAATAAAATAAAATAACCATGATCTCTTTACAAAAACAAAATTTATTTTCAGAGGTATACACATCATTCAAATACGGCACTTGCAAGAAATTAAGATGGGGGAGTCCAGACGTTGCCCCACCCTCCCCCCAGAATCCACCCTTGTAGTGCTATATGAGGGGTCGCGCGTCTTACGGTACCTAAGCGCCACCACAGGCGAAAACGTGTTTTTGATGGCTATCACTATTTTCACCCTTCCTCATCGCGTGGTTTTGGTTATAATGACCTTACGAAACTAGAAGTATGGTTGAAAACCTTGTGAAGCGAACTACTTTTTTCACCTCTATCGCCAGCCGAAAGTGTGTGTGTGTGTGTGTGTGTGTGTGTGTAAATGGTTTTTCACAGGAAATAAAGTTTTGTTAAAATTTAAAGATATTCTGTGTTTAGAAATGAAGGTACTGATCTTTTACTCTTTAATATTTTATAAATTTGTCTTTATGCCTGCAGTAGATATCTGCCAACCGTTTTTGATCAGCCTGACGACTCTCTCCAGTGATGCCAAATCTACTTCAATGAAGGAGGCACAAGGTGTGACGTTTTGAGGTAATCTCGCGATGTGACGTCATCTTGGTTGCGGTTGTGTGTCGATAGAACAGTGGTCCATTGTGAAAGTCGAAGTTGCTGCAGAAATTGTTGAAGATCAAAAGCATCTGAAGGTGTTTCTGTCGCTACATATACGCGTATATAAACAATGACGTAAAAAGAAAACGGGGAATGGTGGCATTGGGGGATGGAGTCAAGAGTCACTGAGCGATCGAGCATCTACTGACTGACTCAGTCAGATTTCCGTCCAGGCTGAAAATGCCGGAAGCCCGATACTGTATATATACCTACACTGTGGTTGGACCAAAGCATAAAACAGATCGACCGACCGATAGGGACTGATTTCTTTGGATCAGGACTTTGCGGTGAACCTTTGTGGTAATCGAACGTACCTAGAATTGCTTGTAAACAAAAAGTTCAAATTATTTGTTACTGAAACCAGGAGTGTGATGTTGAAAAATCTTTCCAAAGTGGCAGTTGAGATTAATCCTGCATTTTGGAATTGTTTTTTTTGACTAGTATAAGATCACTCCGGTGTTAACTGTGCTTGTTTCTTAAAAGATCTTAACAAAGCATAGGCCTTATCTAAGGTTTATTTTTGGTGACTACTGTGGCCTACCGCATCTCATTGGGCTAGGCCTGGCTTTAGTGTGCCCTATACCCTAGGGTATTTTTTTAGTCAGTTTTTAATGGAAATTCAACTTATAGTACTTGTTCAACTGCTTGTGACTGGGAGTAAAATCCAGTATTAACCAAATATTGTAGTATACATCACTTTACTAATTATATTAAGACGTATGTCAAAATTTTTCTGAACTTTTAATCTTCTTCAAAATTTTGGTAATTATTGGTTTTTTGACCCAGTCTCTTTATAATGAGAGCAAACTTTTCTGGTCAATTTTGTGGTGCTCTGCACGAATCTGCCATCCGTTTCCTGTGCAAATGCGTAGTTTTTGAGATATCATCATCTTGAAAACCACATTTGCACAGGAAACGGATGGCAGTTTCGTACAAAACACCTCAAAATTAACTAGAAAAGTTTGCACTCGTCATTTTCGTTTAAACTAATGAATTTAAACAAAAATATCATGACTTAACCTAACCACTCATCTAGGGCATACAGTTGACCTAACCGGTGTCACGTACTGAACTGTCCGCAAAACATTAGGACCGATCAATTTGTGATGCGTGATCTTTATGGGGCTCCGCCCCCGTACCCCCGAGACCTAAATTATACAAATGATAATGTAATAACATGTGCCAACCTTGCATGGGTAGTCCGCTAAATTTCGCCTGCCCTTAAACTGAAACGACACACATCATACTTCGTCACAAAAAAAAACAACTGAATAGACAAACAATTGCTAAAAATGATTTATTTGTAAAACAGGACAAATTGAATTATGCAGAAGTAGCCAGAATCACCAAAAATAAGAAATATTCACCAAATAGTCGATATATATATATATATATATATATATGAAAAAATACCAAAAATAAGAAATATATTTTAATAAAAAAATATTTTATACAAATTTGCACAAGATAATATATATATTGGTAATTATTCGTTTTTTGACCCAGTCTCTTTTTATAATGAGGGCAAATGTTTCTGGTCAATTTGGAGGTGCTCTGCACGAATCTGCCATCCGTTTCCTGTGCAAATGCGTAGTTTTTGAGATATCGTCATCTCAAAAACTACACATTTGCACAGGAAATGGATGGCAGATTCGTGCAAAACACCTCAAAATAGACCAGAAAAGTTTGCATTCGTGCTAAACACAACCTAACCTAACTTAGCCTAACCTAACTTAGCCTAACCTAACTTAGCCTAACCTAACTTAGCCTAACCTAACTTAGCCTAACCTAACTTAGCCTAACCTAACTTAGCCTAACCTAACTTAGCCTAACCTAACTTAGCCTAACCTAACTTAGCCTAACCTAACTTAGCCTAACCTAACTTAGCCTAACCTAACTTAGCCTAACCTAACTTAGCCTAACCTAACTTAGCCTAACCTAACTTAGCCTAACCTAACTTAGCCTAACCTAACTTAGCCTAACCTAACTTAGCCTAACCTAACTTAGCCTAACCACCTAACCTAACTTAGCCTAACCACCTAACCTAACCAGTCACCTTATTTTGGAGGATATAGTTTTGCAATTGCAGTAAGGAAGTGATGCAGAACTGTAGAATTGTCAGGATGTTCTGCCGGTAATGAGGACGTCTATTTCTAGCACGTAAAACCCACGATTTCACATCCTTCCATTTTTTTTACGGCACCTAAACACCTTCGAGTCTTGTCTTAAAATATAGGCAGTATTACATTTAGGGCAAATCACGGATGTCGGAATTATGCCGTGATTGGAAAAAATCAACTTTTATTTTCATCGAGGCCAACAAGGCGGATTAGGTCCTCGAAATCAACTTCACAAGATTCACACATCATACCAGTAGAACGAAAACTACCATACTGACCAGAAACAGAAAAAAGTAGCCAAAGCAAGAAAAAGTAGCCAAAAAAAAGCCAAGTAGCCAAAAAAAGTCTAAAAAAGGTAGCCCAAATAAACAAACCAACCGAAATTTATATACATACATATTAGAAAGTAGAAAGTATATTTTTTAAAAAAGTACATTTTATACAAATTTGCACAAGATAATATATATATTTTCTTATTCAGCATTGATTGGTTATTCAATATATATTGCTGTTATAGCTGGGTGTGACTGGG
Organism: Bathynomus jamesi; assembly: GCA_023014485.1. NCBI lineage: Eukaryota > Metazoa > Arthropoda > Malacostraca > Isopoda > Cirolanidae > Bathynomus > Bathynomus jamesi. The sequence goes on along the minus strand of JAJOZX010000318.1, from coordinate 87,582 downwards.
TCAAAAAACGAATAATAACCTATATATTTTCTTATTCAGTTTTGATTGGTTATTCAATATATATTGTTGTTGTAGTTGGGTGTGACTGGGTCAAAAAATGAATAATAACCAAAAAAATAGTTTAAATCTTATAGATAAAATCAAGGTGTATGTGTGTGTGTGTGTGGGGCTACAGTTCCATATTGCCCCCCCCTATTTTTTTATTAAAAAATAGTTTGGTATATATATTTTATTAAAAAATACTCGATAAGTCGGAATTCAGGATGAGTCAGACCCATCCTCTGTCAAGTGCTATTATTCTTTTGTTTATTTTACTGAGAGAAGTGTTTTATTTCCTATGTGAAGTGCCATTATTATTTTGTTTCTTTTACTAAGTGAAGTATTTTTTAATACATACTGTATTGTACAAAAAGGTAAACAATAAAATTTTTTTTGTTTTGCGCTCAAAATAATTCTAGCAACAGTAAGTGAAAGTTTTTTCTTTTAATATTTATTTTGTTTATTTTAAACATTGTATTAGACTCTCACTAATCAAACTTAAAAGGTTAGAGAGTATTTATGCCTCTTTAGGGGTAAATAGGGGGGTAATTAAGGTAATTCACGATGAGTCAGACTGGCTAGAGCCCTCTATAGTCCGACTTATCGAGTATTTACTGTATATAGAAATAAGAGGAGAGCATATTGAAGACATTGATCACAACATTGGAAAATTGATAGATAACTTATCTATACAGAGAGAGGCACTCAATTTACAGTCACAACTCTTGTTGGAAATGCTCTAGATAAGGTGTGTTTATATTATGCAGTTAAAATTACTTGAAATTAATATTGGTATTTAAAGTTAAGATATTTTATAGACTTATAGTACACATTTTATTTATAGAATCCTATACTAAAGCACTACTAATAAATAATTAAAATACACTTCATTTTGTGTGTTCTAACTTGTAACATCAAAAAATAAATTCTAACAATGCATAATTCTAAATGTTTACAGATGTTTTGATTCAGCCATATATAACTACAGTTTTTATTTTTTTTGTTACAGTTGGAGGCTGATAATACAACATTATTTGATGCTGTTGAAATTTGGCTCAATTTAATCCAGGATGAAAAATTAGCTCCATACAAAGAAGATATTATTAAGAGATTTAAAAAAAAAAGCTATGGAGCCACGTCATCTTTTGGCAAATATAACTGACTGGTAATGGTTCAGAATATGGGTGCCACTTAATGAAGCAAAATTTTGAAAAATACCATAGAGACAAAGTTGTTTCTCTCATTAAAATATGTTGATTGCATGTGTTGCATAGTCAAAAAAATGAAGTTAGAAAATTATGAAAAATATATTTTTGGGTATGAATCTAGGAAATTTTGAGTTGGCAACCCTACTATCGTATTGTTCATTCACTTCAGTTTGAAAATGGCTTCAGTCTGTGATGGATGTGAGGTAGGGTGTGACAGTTGCCCCAACTTTGTCCTACAATGCTGTTCAAAATTTTGGTGTTGCATATTGACATAAAAAATACCCACGTGCAAGTTTTTGAAGATTCATGCATATTCGAGTGAGCACCAGCAATTTGAAAAATAGCGATTTTGCTTATACGGCATACGCGCCTATATATGAGATTACACAACCATCATAAGGGATATTAACACAAATCATTTGCCTGTCTTAATTAAAAGCTGTTATCACTAACACAAAAAAGTTAATCATTCTTATTCTCTCATGGTACATTAAGGGGTTTTATCATATATTCACAAGGTATTATTTCTCTAGAGCAAGAAACCATGATTTCTGTTCGGAAACAGATGATCGTTTGCGCTGATTAGGAACGCGGAGTCTGTCATTTCAACTACTTGAAGGACTTCTTGAAAGTGCTCCTCATCCCTGGCAACATTAAGAAAGTCATGGCAAAGTTTTACACCACGCTCTGCAGCCTCATTGACGACCTGAAGCTTGTCCACAACCCGTTTCATGTTCAGGTAGTCGTCATGATCCGCCCATTCACTGGCTGGACTGTGGAGAAACTGATAGGGCATGCCTAAAATGGTGAAGAACCAGCTTGAGTCAGGCCCAATTAGGTCCACCAGGGCAGTGCCACTTTCTGGGACAGGGGGAAGATATGGCTTTCCATAGCCCCCATGATTGAGCCCCACTCTCTTAGTAACTTCAGTGCCTTCATGGCAAACAATCCACCATGGGACATAAACAGCGACTGTGAACACAGCAAACCATTCTAACTTGCTGATTTGACTTTGTCACAACCTCGGCTTTGGGAAACTGCTCTTTGATCTGGCCTGACAAAAGAACAATCTTGAGGGTATAGAGCAGTTTAGCCATCCACCTTGCTTTGTGAAGTGCGCCGGGGTAGACCATTGTGAAGTTCACTGGCTCGGATCCTTTAGTTACAAGCAGCAGACAAAGCTCTACCAGCTCCTTGTAGTCGCCATGTGTAAATGGTTGGGCTAGAGATTCACGGAAGAAGTCAGCCATCTCCTGCTGGCGCTCCTCAAACACTCCAGGCATTGCGGGGTAGTAGTATTTCTTTTTTTCATTGTACGCCAGTTGAGAGAAATGGTTCTTGAACCTAGAAATGCAATTTTTGGGATTATTGTATTTCGTACTAATCTATAATATTGTTTTAGGGGTATTAAGATTGATATGATCGATCATTTGCTTGGTGTTAGTACCTATATCTTATAAATCTAATAAAAGAAATTCCACTAAATTTGTTCATTAGATAATAATATTCCTTGTTATTCTGTAAAGCTTATGACTCACCTCTGGAAAACCATTATGTTTGGACTTGAAGAGCCCTCCACTTTCAAGCAATCCCAGCAAACACCTAGGATGACTTCGCCCACATGCCTGCGACAGGCACACCAGAATATGGCACGCTCTAATTCCTTTTGGAGGGAGACGCAAGCAGCTGTTTTTTGTCCTGAAAAAAAATGTAATTGTAGTTTAAGGCCACCATTTCAGGCACGTGCTTTTTGCAGATTTCTGTTAAATCATTCACTGTATTTTGGTATTAATGTCGTGATAAATTCACGCTGATGTTTGAAATAGGTTTACCTGTATTGGATGAAGTTGTGTCGAAAACCATACCAACAACATTCTGTTCACACTCCCAATCGACCAGAAGTTGTTTGGTTGCTGTTGATATCAAGTCTCCTTGAACCAGGCCAGCTTTTTGAGTCAAATGCGGAAGAGGTGGGACTCCAAGAAGCTTTGTGCCATTGACACCAGACACAAGAATGGCAGTCATCAGTGCCTTTGGAATCCAGCGTGTCCATAAGTTTACCATCCTAGTGCACCAGTACTTTGTCTGATGGTTGCCATTCATCCATGATTTTTAAACTTATTTCTGACACGATGGAAGCTCGGTATTGGTGGGCCGTCCTTGCATTTAGACTCGGCTTTGATGTATCTCCACCACATGCAGATACAAGGGAGTACACAATTACACTCAGCTGGGTCGGCGAGATGTTGTTTCGAACACTGCATGAAACAAGTTCTGCCGACTTCAGAATATCATGGGGCACAAAAATTGAAACTCCCTCTTTCACTGTTCTCCGATGTTTTCTCTTTGGTTCAGCAGTGCTGGCCTCATCAATGTCATCATCCTCATCAGAGCTAATAGGTGAATCAATATCAGCCTGTACATTCTCAGCATGATCACATTGCTCTCTCTCTTGTCGCTTCTCTTCTCGCATCTGCCTTTTCTGTCGCTTCTGAACCTTTTCTGTGAGTACTTTGTTTACCCCGGAGTAGGTAGCTACTCTGTCACTTAGCATGCTTTTCATAAAGAGTATGTCAGTATCGATGGCATCTTGTTCAGCCTGAGTTTTCCCCTTTTTCGCAGCCGCCATGTCTTTCAACACTGTGCTCTTATAAAATTTCATCGTCAGGCTCAATTCTGATTTAAACTTCATAATTCCAGGATCATCAGCCCGTCTTCTATCCTCATTCTTTTTCATAAGCATCATGTAGTCTTTGTCATAGTAAGTTTTAATCACTCGGCCAATATTGTTCCTGCCTGTAATGGTCGGGACATTCGCCTTCTGGTAATGCAAAAGCACATTGTCAATGGTGGCAGATAAAGCCTGGTCCCACTGCATATCCCGAAGGTTTGCTAACAGACATAGTAAGACCTGCCTATTAGTTGGCAGTTTTCAGCCCTTTATTTCCTTTTCTTCTTCTCGGGGTACGGTGCCCAATAATATTCTGACATACTCATCATCTTGCCGTGTATCCATGATTAAATTCTCTATTCACAACATCAAATCACTGTCAAGGGAAAGAAAAGAGCATCATTAAAATTAAATGCAATAAAATAATACGTGGAAAATTTGTAGGTCAGTGTTCCAGACCCGGAAATGAAAATCTGATAAAATGTGCTATTTTCACACTTATTTATGAAGTTCATAAGCTGAAATAGCAATACTTGCTGGTACGACGGTGCTAGCTCAAACATGCACCGATCTCCAAGAAAATTTACAGGGGTGTTTCCTAGATAAATACACAACACTAAAACTTTGAACAGCATTGTAGGACCATTTTTTTATTTTTGGAGGGCAACGGTCACACCCTAATGTGAGGTGATGCTAGTAGAGCTCACATGGTGTTCTCCCTTTAAATGTAGTATGTCCAATTTGTATAATTTAGGTCTCGGGGGTACAAGGGTGGAGCGCTAGTGATGTTAAAAAATGTTTTTTTTTTATGTCCATGTTTTTTTTTTTTTTGTCATTTTTTTTGTTTTTTATTGTTTTTTGTTTTTTTTTTTTTTAATAATTAATATAGATATTGCCAATTTAATTATAAGGTATACTTTTGCAATGATATATATTATAAAAATAAATAAATAAATAATAAAATAGGCCATATGGTACCAGTATAGAATGTCCTTTTCAGCCTATTTACAGAAAAAAACGCATCCTTCTTGCACTGAAAGTCTCGTATCTTGAGATCCGTTAAACTTGCGAGAACACTAGCTCGGAGCTGACTGCCCATTGTCCAACCTTTCCAGGACTCTCCCATCCATGCCTCGGATTGTGAATCTCCCACTTAACTATCCTTTAGACCCGCGATGACATTTTCCCCCCGAGACTATCCATATATATACATACACATACACCCATATACATATATACCAATATATACATAAATTATAAATACTTATATACACATACATGACTCCAGATTCCTGGGATCTTGGGAGCATTGCTCCAGTAAATTTAACCATGAGAAAAAGTAAATTTGGGTTTGGGTTTTGTTCATCCGCTAGACGTTATGCAATTTTTTTGCGTATACGTTCTTGTACAAACCAATTTTTTTAAATTACAAATTTAGTTATTTTAAGTTTAGTTGGTAATTCCATATTAAACAATTATTTTTATTTTTTGTTAAGCTTCAATGTTTTGATAATTAAAATTTTATTAAAACGTATATTTTTTTAATATAAAATTATCAGGATTGGACTATGTTCCATTGATCTCGGCCAGGTTTGATAAATTGGCCAGATAATTACTTGTGTGGTTTTAAGTAATCCACCATGACTCTAGAATTGAAAAGTTTAGTTAAGTTTAAACTTACTTTTACTTACTTTAACTTACCTACTTTTACTTACTCTTCCTTACTTTTACTAAGTTTAAAGCACTTACTTTTACTTACTTTCATTGTACTATATTTACTTACTTTTACTCACTTTTACCATACTATATTTACTAACTTTTACTTATTTTGTATTTTTTCAGGTAGTCAAAAATCAATAATGGATCCTAATATTGATGAAGTTGGAGAGAAAAGTGAGGGTGTTAAAAGGGGTTACTTTTGTGGTCAATGCAAGAACAAATATTCAAAGAAGCAAAACTGGGAGGAACATTTTAATTCCAAAAAAAATATTTGTTACAATACAAGAGGTCCCAGAGTTTGGGCCCACAGCTTAGATATTGCAGTAAAGAAATACCAGGATGAAGTGCAGCAAAGAGATATGGCAAAGCAGTCATTTAGTTTGTTCACAAAATGTGCTAGTGCTAGACCTCAGAAAAATGAACCAACTTCATCAACTGCTAATCTAGAAAATGAAACTTTTTCACTAGATGTTTCACAGACTGAAGAAAGTGCTTCTCCTCCACCTAAGAAACAAAAGGTAAGTGAGGAATCTGCGCATCAGACTAACAAAACTGCTTTAGAGGAATTTGAAAATTCCCAAATCCAGAAGACATTGAATGCAATTTTGCACCTAACAAAAGAAACTCACCAAGCTGTTGTGGTTAATAAAGAGAAGAGTCAAAATATGCCTTCAAGTTCAAGTGTTGCATCCAAATCTAATAAAGCAAAAAGCAACAAATTTGACATTTCCATAGCCCATTTAAGCAAGTGTAAATCAATACAAGAAATCCTGAACAATGATTTGATCAAATCTACATTCAAATTGGTGGAAAAGAAGGATCTAGGGCATGCTGATGATTCATTTTCAGTACCAAGTGATATAATGGAAAACATTGCAAATAGTGACACTAATATGCCTGATGTAGATATAGCTGTTGAGGATGATGATAATCAAGAAGATATTGATGATGCTTCTGATGATAAAATGTTTACATTATATTGCATAGCTTGCACAGACCCCAAAGCATGTGCTTCAGACAAACATTCTAACATAAAAGGTTACTTCAATGTTAAAGATTTAACCTATGTATGCAAACAAGGAGAAAATCAAGAGAGATGGTTTAGAAATCTGAAAACCCACCTGCAGAGACATTTAATTAAACTTCAGCATCATCAAAGAGCTGCTGTTTATGAAGTGATGAAAACATCTTCTCGGAACACTACTAAACGCATAGAAGACTTATGTGGCAACATCTTATACTACATAATGAAAACAAACACTGCATGGGCTCTATATCCAGTATTTCTAGCTGTATTACATAGGTCAGGTTGTGAGGTTGGAAATTTGAATCATAGCACACATGCGTGTGAGACAATTTGTGAGCTATTAGATAATCAACTTAAAGAACAAACTGTAAAGTGGTTCTTAGAACAAACTTCAGTAACAATAACAGCTGACATTGGAACAATTTTGGGATTAAGCATGCTAGTTGTATTAGTTATGAGTGAAGAAGATAAGACTGTAAAACTTGCTGGGATAAATTTAGTACGCAGCAAATCAGGAGTTTATTTGGCCAATGAAATTTTTGCTGTGTTGAAGTCTCCTAATCACTTGAAACTATCTGAAGAAGCAATTAAATCCAAGGTATCTGGAATGGTTGGAGATGGGGCTTTTTGTAAGGACAACGAGCCATTTAAAAACGAAATGAAAAAGTTGTTTGGAGAAAATTTCAAATTTCGATGGGACTTAATGCATCTTGTGAACAGAGCCCACGTTGATGCATTGAAAAAAATTTGTAAACTAAGTGAGCTTTTAGACTTTATTCAGAATCACTCTTCAAATCTGAGATCAGGCCTTGACTATACCAATATGGTTCTTGACAATATCATTGGTTTTAAGAGACCAAAACTCAAATCTGATACTCGCATGGTTAATTACGAATTTGATCAATTTGACAGATTTGTGGAAAATTGTGTTTTTTGATCATCCACAAGAGAAAGAAATTACTGCCAAGTTCTATGTATTGATTTCCTATGTAACAAAGATTATGTTGCAAGTAGCTCAAAAAACCACAGTTAGTGCAGAATTTGTAGAAAATATATTTTATAAAGAAGGAGGGAAAACTGTTATGTTAAGAGTGATGGAAACAATTTCCAAATTAGCTAATGGAGGAAATGCAAATGATGTAGTTTCTGAATTTAAGCACGATACCACAGGGCAGCAAAAGGAACTAACAGCTGAGGATTACATCCTAAATGAAGTTTACAAATACATCAAGAAACGTTCTGATTACTACCAGGTTGCTGAAGTTGCTAGACCATCCAGAACCAGATCTGAAAGTAGTTTTACAAAAGACTCAGTGATAAATTGGCTGACAGTATATATAGAACAGGTGTGGAAAGGAATCAGAGAGAGATTAAAGCATTTTGATAAAGATGGATCAACTGCCTGGAGTGAAGTACCAGCTGAAGGGACATTCTCCATTCTTGGTTACTATGGAAAAAATAGGTCCTGCTCCAACCAGAGTAGCCTAAACACAACCTAGGCTATGTTGAAGATGGAAGACCTAGGCCAAAGATGAACCAGCCTAACTATTTGTCCATAAACAGGACTTCCATACTCTTTTGTTAAACAATTACAGCTGAAATGTCAGCTTATTTAACCTAAATTTAATAACCGAAGGGAAATTTATGAACTTCTTACCTTGAAACTGTTATGAATTTTATCTCTTGACACCACTAAAACATTTTTATTCCGGCTTTTTCCGTCGCTGTTCTTATGCTTAATCAGCTTATGCTTATTCAGCTTCTCGCCCTGTTATTCTGCTTATTCCGATCTTTTTCTCTTCTTCTTAAAACCGTGTTGCTATTTCTAGCCATGGGATCTTTTTTCTTTTCATCCCATATTTGTTTTTCGTTGGTGTCTTTTTAATTTTTCTCAGCAAGAGTTCATGTTCTCCTTCTGAGTTATTTTTTATTATTATTATTTATTTTAATGTCAATATGGCTTATCCAAGATTAGGTGGGTCTTCCATTTCGGTACTCCCAAATTTTCCATACATTGGGGCCAGCCAGAAAGGAAAAATTGCATGTGAAACCCAATTTTTTCTTTAATATTTGTTAACCCATCTTAGATTACCTATATTTTATGTTTTATTTGTTATTCCATTTTTGTTTTTCCTCACTTTTTAATATAAAAAGTGTAGCATTTTATAAAGTCCTCACCCTTTTCAAAATGAAAGGGTGTTGCATTTTAGTTTATTTTCCATAGGAAATATTACAATACTCCAGCCCTTATCTTTTGTTGTAACATCTGCCTAGCTCGTAGAGCAGTTGAACGTTGTGGTCTACTATTTGTGGTATAGGTTATTGTAGTAGTAGGACTAGTTACATCATTTATTGAACAGGTTAGGTTTGGTATAGTTTGGGTCAAATTTTGATCATCATCAGAATCTATTATAGATTCATCATCTTGATCATTTTTGTTAACAGTAGTTGGTCCTACTTCTAGGGGGTATAAGAGTGATACATCTCTTATAGTTTCACCTGAAGCAGTTTTAAGTTTTACAACCCTGGTTAATCCATCTTCCCCAGTTTTTAGTTCTAAAACTCTACCTAATGGCCAACACTGTCTTGGTGTATTTTGTCTAATTAGAACTACATCTCCTACCCTAATTTTATTAACCCAGTCTTTGTTTTGTATATATTTATGTCTTTCTCTCAACCCAACAAGGTATTCATCACTCCATTGCTTTTTAAATTTTGTTTTTATATTTGTTATTTGTGATAATCTATTTTGCAAATCATGATTATTATCACTCCAAGGTGGATCATCCAAGGAGATATTGTAATCAGGTAGAAGGTTAATGACTTCTCCCTTAATCAAATGATTTGGGGTGAGAGGCTCTACATCATTAATATTATCCCCTACATAAGTAAGAGGTCTGTTATTGACAACATTCTCAATTTCACTAATGAGAGTGAGAAGTTCAAAGAATTCAATTTGTTTTTTACCTATTGATTTCTTTAGGCAATTCTTTATTGTTTGGATATTCCTTTCCCAGATTGCTCCATACCATGGTGAGGCAACAGGGATGTATTTCCATTTTATTTTGTTATTTTGTAGATATGTTATGGTATGTGAATTTTGTAATATGTCATTTATTTGTTTTCACCAGCCTTGAAATAGGTTGCATTATCTGTCCAAACAATTTTGGGTACAGAATGCTTAGCACAAAATCTTCTAAAGCTATAGACAAATGATTCTGCGGAGAGATCACTCACTACGTCTAAGCTGACTGCTCTAGAAGATGAACATGTGTAAAGTATGATGTACATTTTTTGTTCTGTTGTTCCCAGACCAACAGTCAAACTTCCTGTATAGTCTATGCCAACTGTTTCAAAAGGCCTATTAAAGGTGACTCTCTCTGTTGGCAAATCAGGAGGATTGGTCTTCCTGAAAGATCTGGAATGAATCCTTTTGCAGGTGACACAGTTATTCAAAACTGTCTTTACAGTCATTCTGCCTTTGGGTATCCAATACAACTTTCTAATGGCATTTAATGTTTGTGGAACGCCCATGTGATAAAGTTCATTGTGTTTCTCTCTAATAATTAGGGTTGTAATGTGATGGAACCTAGGAAGAAGAAGGGGTTGTTTACTGTTATATGTGATTTGTGATTTGTTTAATCTACCCTTACATCTTAATAAGCCATCTTTGTCAATGTAAAGATTCAAGTTTATTACCACAGAGGGTACTTTGTTCATTTGTTTACCAATTGTTAAAAAATCTATTTCATTTTTGTATTCTGTTTGTTGTATGTGGTTAATCCAATATTTGGTAGCTAGACTTGTATACATTTCATTATCATTATTTCTTTGTTTATTTATTTTCTTTAAACAGTTGTGAATGAATCTGAGACAGTAAGATGTTACCCTTACAAGTTTGCCAAAGTCAGAATAACTGTTATAATCTAATAGTGGCTCAACTTTATTTGTGGTTATCATGTTAAGTTTTACATTAATTTGTTCTGCTGGCCACATTGTTTCATCCTGAATGAATTCAGGTCCATGAAACCAATTTTTGTTGGATTTTAGTAATTTACAGGATAATCCTCTTGTGAGAAAGTCTGCAGGATTTTGTTTTGTTGGAATGTATCTGAAGGTTATGTCCAAATTTTGTCTAGCTTCTTTAATGTCTCTTAATCTGTTACGGACAAAGATGTTTTTTGAGTTTAGCTCATCAGAGTTGATCCATGCCAAGCAGATTTGACTGTCAAGCCAAATATATGTAGTTGTGATGTTTACATCATAATAGACTTCATGGAGAAATACTGTTATTTTTACAGCTAGATAACCCGCAAGTAGTTCAAGCTGAGGAATAGTTTTCTTTTGTTTTAAGGGTGTTACTTTCCCCTTGGCATAGATCAAATGGCTGCCATCCTCACCTACAAGGTAAGCGCAACAGCCATACACCTTTTCACTGGCATCACCAAATACATGCAAGGTTTGAGGTGTATCTCTGTGTCCACAAACTCTGGGAATATTTATGTTTTGTAATTTATTGAGATCTTTAGCTAACCTTTTCCAGCTATCTTGTTGTTTATTGGTTATAGGATCATCCCAGTCTACTTTCTGTTTCCAAAATTCTTGTAAAAGAACCCTGGATCTGATAGTAGAAGGAAGGAGTAAACCCATAGGATCAAATATTTTTGAACTTTCGGATAAGATCTTTCTTTTTGTGTTAGCTGTTGTATCTAAGGTGTAGCCTTTTGTGCAGAGTGAGTCATGAACTTTAGAATCTGAGTTCAAATCCCAGATCATGCCTAATGTTTTCACCCTGTTTGTTGGTTCTGTTAATCCTTTGTCTTCTGATTTTATTTTTTGATTTAGTCTCTCATTATTTGTGATCCACTCTCTTAATTCAAAATTACCTTCTTTCATTATTTTATCTGCTTTTATGTAAACTTCATTTAATTCTGACTCTGTTTTGGTTGATCCTACAAGGTTATCTACATAGAAGTGATCTTTCAAGAACTGAACAGTTAAATCATTTTCATCATACAAATTTAAGTGATGTTTGATGGTTAAAGCCAGTAAACTAGGACTTGCATTTGCTCCAAACAAAACCACATTAAATTTAAATGTTTTAAACCCTTTATTTAAGTCATATGGATCATTAAACCACAAGAATCTTAGTTGATCTTTGTCATAGTTATTTTTCAGATGAATTCTCAAAAAAGCTTTGCTTATATCACTTTGAACTGCATAGTCATCTAATCTAAATCTTAGAAGGATTTTTACAAGGTCTGAAATAAGATTAGGCCCCTCTATGAGACAGTCATTCAAGCTATGCTTATTGCCATCTTTAAGACTACAGTTATACACAACTCTAAGTTTTGTTGTGGGTGCATCCTTTCTATAGACTCCTGTGTGAGTAAGATAATGGCAGTTGTCTTTTTTAAAGGGGTGATCTTTAACTTCTTCAATGAAGCCTTTTTCTAACTGGTCCTTGAAAACATCATCATACATTTTAATTCTCTTGTCATTTTTTAATCTTTTCATCAAATTATAGAGATGACCTTTAGCTACCTTTAGATTATCATTTAATTTTGGACTATTGATCTTCCAAGGTAGTTCAATTGAATAATGGCCATTTTCATACATGATGGTGTTTTCAAAATTTTCAGCCATTAATTGATTTTCATCTGTATGATCACCATCTTGCACCCCCACTGACTCTAATAGCCAGAGCTGTTGTACACCTTTATCTAATTCTTCAGTTGTTAATGATTTATTTAATATTTCAGTATTTATGTCATTATTTGAGTTGTGTAAGACCTTGTCATAATAGGGCAAGTTTGTTAGTCATATATTTTTATTTTTCATTGTTATTTTATATTTATCTATGTGTCCCAGTGGAGCTATACCCCAGTGAGTATCTAGAGCAATCCCATCTCCTATTCTGACTATGCCCTTCTGAATTAAGTGAATATAATCAGCTCCAATTAACATTTGAACATTATCTATTATATCATCATTTAAATTTCTATCTGCAATTTTATATTGCTTTTTAAGTTGTTGTATTACTTCTTTTAAATTTGGTATTTTAAATTTTTGTTGACCAACTTGTTCAATGACTACTACTTCTATGTTTGTTGTTTTATTCTCTGTGGGTATATCCAGATCTAAATTGACTGTATTATATTTTTCTTTCTGTTCATTTTCTTTGACAAATGATGTTATACACAATTCTTGTTCATTTTTATGAGTTTGTAGGCCTAATTGATTAACTAATGATTGATCTACAAATGTTTGTTGGGAACAAGAATCTATTAGACATCTTATAGGAGTTGTCCCACCTTCTTTATTTTTTAAATCCAAGGTTATTGTAGGTAGGAGTACACTAGAATTTTTATTGACATTATTTATTGATATATGTCCATTAAATGTTTTTTCATTTTTCTTTAGGTTTTGTTTATTTGAATTTTTAAATGAATCACAAAGACAAGAGACATGATTTAAACTTCCACAATTAACACATTTGAATCTTATTTTTGTTTTGCAGTCTTTGTTAGTATGTCCTGCAGCTGTGCATTTAGTACAAAGGTTTAACTGAGAACACCTATTTATCCGGGATTCTAAGTCTACATATTTAGTACATCGTGTGCTATGTGATCATCAGCCGAACAAAATTTACACTTACGTACAAATTCTGTCGTAACATTAAAATTTCGTAGTGTAGGAGTTAGACCTATCACTTTTTGTTCTGATTTGTCTTTTTGTTGTGTTGTGGTTTTGGTTTTGTTTGAATTTTCTTTGTTTGTTTGTGAATCAATCTTTGTTTGTGAATCAATCTTTGAAGATTTGTACATTGACAAAACATTTGGAAATTCATTCCTTATTTCATCAAGGGTAGGGTATGTATTTCCCGTTATTCTTTGGAAAATATCCCTAATTTGGGTAGGTAAACAATCAAATATTATGGCTTGGATAAACCATGCTGATTTCTCTAGATCTATATCATTATTTTGTAGATGACCTAACATGCATTCAATTTCACAATAGAAATTGTACAGATCCTGATGGTTATCCTTGGCTGGTTTTATATTTTTTAATTTTATTGCTAAATCATTTACTATTTCTTTTTTATTTAGGAAATTTCTTTCTAGTAATTTGAGAGCTATTTTATATGAACTGCCAATTGCCGGTAAGGCATCAACCAGTTTTAGGGCTGGGCCCTTTAAATAATTAAGGAGATAACTGAATTTGTCAACATCAGATATATAATCTTTGTTGCCAATTAAACTATCAAATTTTTCTAGAAAAGACTGAAATTTTGTTCGATCACCCTCAAATATTGGTACTTGTAATGTTGGTAACTTGGCTTTTAGTTGTTTATTGTCATCATTAGAAATGGATACATTTCTGAAGGCCTCAATCAAACTTTGATTTGTAGCCTCTAAATTATTTGGTAGAATTACACTAGGCAACAAAGATTTTGTTACAGAAGACCAAATAGGTGCTCCTAGCTAATTTGGTATGCTGATTTCAAATCTATAATTAGATTTTTTCTATCACGTCTAGATTTTGTGTAAAATGCAAATCACTTTTAGTAAAATTTTCTACCACGTCCAGATTTTGGTTTTAATTGGCTTAATGCCAGTAATATGAAACTTGCTTTTCAAGGTTAAAGCAATTTTTTTTGCCAACTATATCAAATTCGAACAATTTTGATAAATAAAATTTATCCCGAGTTGGCAACACTGAGTCAAGAGCATAGTAACGGGCAACGGCCCAACGGTCAGTCGCTACGTGACAGTCAAGCAGAACGGTTGTTGAAGCTCTCTGCTGATGAGCAAGTGACAGGTTGTGGTGATTTGTGTGTTTTTATAGCATTTGTTTTGTACTACGGTGTGTATTTTTTTTATTTTGCACATCGTAATAATTACTTTCTACGTTTTTTCAGATATTGTATGGTAATTCAAAATGGCATCAAATAGACGTGCTTGTGTAAATCACCCAGACAACTTCTGCTTTGTCTGTGGACAATATACACCTAAGCCACAACGTAGAAACATAACAACAAAGATTAAACTTGCCTACAAGTGTTATTTTGACTGTAAGTTAGGAGACCAACAGAGGGACTGGGCACCACATATTTGCTGTGCACAGTGCAATGCAATGTTAATAGCTTGGATGAATGGTAAAAGAAAAGCTATGCCGTTCTCAGTCCCCATGGTTTGGCGTGAGCCGAAAAATCACTTCACTGATTGTTATTTTTGTTTGACAAAGATTGCTGGTTTCACAAAGAAAAACAAATCAAAGATCACGTACCCAAACTGCGAATCAGCAATGAAACCAGTACCACATGATGAAACAAATCCACCACCAGTTCCACCAGCAACGATAACAGACAGCAGTTCATCTGAAGATTCTGTTAGTGATATAGAAACAGGGAAAGATGGCATATATGTTCCAGATGCAAATATTTCCTCACATTTGTTAAGTCAAGCGGAGTTAAATGACTTAGTGCGCGATTTGGAATTACCAAAAGAAAAGGCAGAGTTGCTTGGTTCAAGACTTCAAGAATTTAATCTTCTCCAACCAAACACCAAAGTTTCCCATTTCTGCCATCGCCATTTGCAGTTTTCATCATTTTACTTACAGGAAGAAAACGTTTGTTTCTGCCACGATATCAGTGGTCTGATGCAAGGGATTGGCTGTCGCTATGATCCAAAAGAATGGAGACTGTTCATTGACTCTAGTAAAGCTAGCCTTAAAGCTGTATTACTGCACAATGGCAATGAAAAACCTTCAATACCTGTAGCACATGCCACTGGCCTTAATGAGACTTATGAATCGATGAAACTGCTGCTAAGACTCATCAAATATAAGGACCACACATGGAATATTTGTGGCGACCTTAAAGTTGTATCATTACTTCTTGGGTTACAGTTGGGCTACACAAAGCATATGTGCTTTTTGTGTCTATGGAACAGCAGAGATGACAAGAACCACTACAAAAAACATGATTGGCCATCTAGAACTGAACATGTTGTTGGTAAATACAATGTGAAACACTCAGCACTTATTGACCCTCAGAAAGTACATCTTCCACCACTTCACATTAAACTTGGCCTTATGAAAAATTTCGTGAAGGGTATGGATCATCAAGGTAGTGGTTTCCAATATTTAAAGGATAAATTCAAAGGAATATTGACAGATGCTAAGCTAGAAGCTGGAGTTTTCACTGGACCACAGATCCGCAGTGTCATCCACGACTCATCATTTCCATCTAACCTAAATGAGAATGAACTAGGAGCATGGACATCTTTCGTTGAAGTTGTCAAAAATTTTCTTGGAAACCACAAAGCTGAAAACCACCGTAAACTCGTAGAAAACATGCTTAAATCTTATGAAATAATGGGATGCAGAATGTCTTTGAAAATTCATTTTTTACATTCTCATCTTGACTTCTTCCCAGCCAACCTTGGGGCTGTAAGTGACGAGCATGGTGAGCGCTTCCACCAACAGATCTCAGTTATGGAAAACAGATACCAAGGTAATTTCAACCCAAATATGATGGGAGATTATTGTTGGTTCCTGCAGAAGGAGAGCTCATCATCCTACAAGCGACAAAGGAAGAGGACACACCAAAGTTTCACTTAAGAACAGGAATTTGCCTTTCAGTAGTAACAACAAAATACTAACGCGCTTTGGGTGGATGGTTGGGCGCAGGGGTGGTAACTCCACCAGCGGAATTCCGCTATCTGTCTTAAGCCAGAATAAAGGAGGAAAGACATCCCTGTTCACTAATTATTTAAGTATGCTTAACATAAAACGTGGCACGGAAAAGTAGCTTAGACGGCTTTCGTAATAGAAGCGGGTGAGAAAAAAAAATGAAAAATAGGGGTTTTCGGTTACACAAAATCTGGACGTGATAGAGAAATTTTGATATCAGATCTGAAATCAGCATCAGCTCTTTAGTAGGAATCAGTAGTTCACGTGCCTGTAACAAAAAAAAAGTTGAAATTTGTTGCCTAGTGTTATCTAAAGCAGCATATAATTCATTTATGTGAGAATCTATTTCAAAAATATTCTGTTCTTGTTCATACAAAAGTGCTGTATATGTCTCTTCACCAACATTTAACGCATCAGTTTCTGTAACAATTTCCTCATCTATAATTATTATTTCCTGTTTAATTCTATTTAAACCACCCAAAATAGTATCATAATCCCTTTTATTTGGATTTTCTTTGCTATTAAAGGTAGTTAAAAGCCTGGTAATGACTCCCTTCCTTGCTGATCTCTTCCTTTTTAATGATTTAATCTTTGCCTCAATTGCTTCACATTCAGCCATATTTTGTTTATTTTATTTTTCCAAAATTAAGTCCCCAAAATCTTAAAACCCTTTCAACTCTATAAATAAGCTTAAATTTAGGTTAAATAAGCTGACATTTCAGCTGTAATTGTTTAACAAAAGAGTATGGAAGTCCTGTTTATGGACAAATAGTTAGGCTGGTTCATCTTTGGCCTAGGTCTTCCATCTTCAATATAGCCTAGGTTGTGTTTAGGCTACTCTGGTTGGAGCAGGACCTATTTTTTCCATATCTATAATGGTGGCCCGTGCTGATAACGCGGAGGTCTTGGGTTCGATCCCCACACGGGCCACCATTATAGATATGGAAAAAATAGGTCCTGCTCCAACCAGAGTAGCCTAAACACAACCTAGGCTATGTTGAAGATGGAAGACCTAGGCCAAAGATGAACCAGCCTAACTATTTGTCCATAAACAGGACTTCCATACTCTTTTGTTAAACAATTACAGCTGAAATGTCAGCTTATTTAACCTAAATTTAATAACTGAAGGGAAATTTATGAACTTCTTACCTTGAAACTGTTATGAATTTTATCTCTCGACACCACTAAAGTATTTTTATTCCAGCTTTTTCCGTCGCTGTTCTTATGCTTAATCCGCTTATGCTTATTCAGCTTCTCGCCCTGTTATTCTGCTTATTCCGATCTTTTTCCTCCTCTTCTTAAAACCGTGTTGCTATTTCTAGCCATGGGATCTTTTTTTCTTTTCATCCCATATTTGTTTCTTCGTTGGTGTCTTTTTAATTTTTCTCAGCAAGAGTTCATGTTCTCCTTCTGAGTTATTTTTTATTATTATTATTTATTTTAATGTCAATATGGCTTATCCAAGATTAGGTGGGTCTTCCATTTTGGTACTCCCAAATTTTCCATAGTTACATTGTTGAACACAAAGGATCTATTAAGCCATCTCATTTGACTAAGCTGTGCAGAATTGTGAAGGAGGGTCCAGCTCCAGGCACTAGATCTGCTGTAATGATCACACAGAAAGCCATTGATCAGTGGCCAAGCATACATGGTGGTAAATTCACAACAAATGCCTACATGCAAGGTCTAACATTGTCCACTGTTGCTGCTGCAATGAATAAATAAACTTAAGGTGAGTTATAAACTGTACATTATTGTATTATTATGTTTAGCTAAAACAATTTGTAATTGGTATGTCGTCAATTCAAGAGTTTACTATCATTAACCTATCTAGTGGTGTAAGGGGAAAAAAAGTAAATTCAGAGCTGTGCTCCAGTAAATGTTTTCAAATCTGGAGTCATGTACACATATTTATATCTATTATATACCCCATACACACGCATACATCCAGAATTCCAGATACATACGCAAGCATACTCACATATATACCTACACAAACTCATACACCTCTATTTCGCCCTTTCATTACCTCCGAGATCATTTAGCACATACAGTAATATCCATACAGCCAAAGGAAACTGATTAAGCACAGACAGAGCAGCAAAGCTAGTATTTATATCCCAAAATGCAAAATTCCAAGAAAGTGAAGTAAAACATGGTGCTACATTGGCTTCGTCAACATCCAAATCTGCAATAAGTACCAGTACCTGTGATATTGAAACTATATGCTCTAATCAATAGTGATAATGATTCTTCAATGGAAATAGAATCAGATAATGAAAGTTAAACAGCATTAGGTTAACACAAAGGTTAAAGAGAGAGATGAATATTTTTATTTTTTTTATTTTTCTATTTGGAATAAATATATATATATATATATATATAATATATATATATATATATATATATATATATATATATACACACACACTGGTATTCTTGCCAATCACAATTATATATATTGTTTTATACCAGTATTATATATTTTTTATTATATATATTATACCAGTACCTGTGATATTGAAACTAGCATATATGCTCTACCCAATCTAGTGATGATTCTTCCATGGAAATGAAGGTTAACAAAAAGGTGAATATTTTTTTTTCTATCTGGAATATATATATACTGGTACTCTTGCCAATCACAATTATGTATATTGTTTGAAATGAGGAAGAATGTTTCATGTTCTAGTTAAAAAATATATATACATAGGAAAAACAAACCCTCACTTTTTATTTCTATTATATACTTTTTGTGTGATTCAGTTTTTCTAAATGATGACTATATATACTAGGTATAACCGTATAAGCATGGTAGTATAGTAAATTATAGCTAATACTAATATACTTATTAGATTAAAGGAAGAAAAATATGGAATAAGTTTAAAACAAAAAAAACAGACTATCTTTGTTTTAAACAAAAAGAACGACAAAAAAAACGACAATAAAAAATGACTCACATCACTAGTGGAGCCCCCGTAAAGATCACGTATCACAAATTGATTGGTATAGGGTTTTATATTTTTTAGGTTAGGGGTTAGGTTTTTCATGAAACCCAGGTTTTTCTCATGGTTTTTGATGTTTCATGATGTTTTTTCCTCCAAAACATGCTAAAACCATTGGTTTCCTGTTTAGGATAAATCTGACCATCGCTATTACAGTAAATTATTGCTTGTGCTGTGTTCCCCCACCCAAAACCCCCGGTTCCCACAGTGGTCCCCCCAGATTGTAGGAGGGGTTGGGAGTGTGAAATAACTTCAAGCAATAATTTACTGTAATGGTGATGGTCACATTCATCCTAAACAACAGGAAACCAATGGTTTTAGCATGTTTTGGTGGAGAAAACAAAAATTGAGGTGGCACCCCTATTCTGAACTGTTACCAACTGACCCAAAGTATGAAGGTAAATAGGACCTAAATGCTTAACTACTATCAATATATAAAACATAGGTAACTCAACTGTATGGGCAGAAGTTTTCTCCTATCTGAATCAAATCATCTGGCGTTGCCATATTAGATAACAATTAGCATAAATTAGATACCATAACATAAATTATATAATCTATAGTCTTAGCTTTATTTTTGTTTCCACACAGTTCTATTATTTTTCAGGACAAAAACTGAATAGAGTTCAAGAGGAAAAGGCTGAAGAATGGCTGATTGAAATAAATTCAGAATACTTGGCAGGATATTATGCATTCTGCTTAGTGATGTGAGTTTTT
>JAJOZX010000318.1:0-62500 GCA_023014485.1 Bathynomus jamesi | reverse complement strand
GAGTACAGTATTTATTTACTAAAAATTATCTTTAAGCATCTAGTTTAGAGATGTTGTGATTAGGTTTCCTCAAGGCAAGGTGTGTGAACACCTTGCTTGACAAAATATCCTTATTTCACCAAGCTTCCAAAATTCATTTGCATTTTCGGTGCTGGTTAAGTGTGCGGTCTACCTAGCTTTTAGTTAGCCTTATAAGGCTAACTAATGAAACTATCATGACTTAACCTAACCAATCATCAAGGGCGTACAGTTGACCTAACGATTGGTTAGGTTAAGTCGTGATAGTTTCATTAGTTAGCCTTATAAGGCTAACTAAAAGCTAGGTAGACCGCACACTTAACCAGCACCGCATTTTCTTCATAGTCAATTTATGCACTGAAGTTGCCAGGAAAACACCTATATTTTGACAAAATGTTGAAATGTCCAACAAATTTTCGAACTTTGCCATAATTTCGGCACTTCAGATATTTTGACAAGGGTAGAGCTCCAAATGTGTTGAATTAGCGGGGTCCAAGTGCATTATGAAACAATGAAAATTACCTATTACATATGCAAAATTTACAATCTTAAATTGGGTGCAATCAGAAGCTGTATAAATTGTATGTTAAAAGTTTCCATTATACAGGGTGTACATAAAGTCAGGATCTATTTTTGTGAAATAATTATTTTTTTCTATTTTTCTTTTCAGAAGCCCTTAGAATGAATACAGAAGAGCGTGTGGCAATAGTAATTTGGCAAATCGAGGGAAAGAAATACAATGACATCAGAGAGAAGTTTAGAAGGAGATTTCATAAGCCGGGGCCAATAGATAAGACAATACAAAAATTGGTGAACAAATTTAAATGAACGGGATCTGTAAATGATGAAGCAAGATCAGGATGACTGTGTACAGTGCCCGCGAAAAGTATCCGATCACTCAAGAAAATACAATATTTTCCCTTGATATTCAGAGACACGTAATTCACTTTCTATTTGTTCTAGCGACATCTGGTAACTTTGAGGTTGCTCGCTGATATGAGAGCTATCCAACGCATTCTCAAATTAGTGTTCTGGTAGCCTTCGTTGCGGGTGGCTGTCTCTCAAATTTGTCAGATTTCACTGTTTGTGTAAATTTCTTGATATTTTTTTTTTTTTTACAGAAAGTGGTGTAAATAAAATTTATATATAATGTGTGCTAAAAACAATAAGAGTGATTGTCGAGGTGCTATTGTTGCTTTGCATGCATGTGGGAAATCACAGAGACAGATAGCTAAGGAATTAAACATATCCCAAAGTACCTTTAATTTATGGGTTTCACGGGCTAAGAACAATGGTGGCCTAACCATGCCAGTCCTAAAAAACGATCTGGCAGACCGAGAAAAACAAATTCGCGAACAGACAAACTCATGAAACGTTTAGTATTGAAAAACCCAACAATAACTGCGAAAGAAATAAAATTTAATATGAATAATTTGTTATCTGGTGTTTCTGAACGAACTATCCAGGAGTGGCTCCAAAAAGAACTCGGATTACCATCTCGCTATGCTGCTAAGAAACCGTTCATTAATGAAAAAATGCGTAAAAAACGTGTTGCATTTTGTAAAAAATACATTCATTGGACTGTTGATGACTGGAAGAAGGTTTTATTTAGCGATGAGTCGACATTTTTGACATTCAGAAGTTGTCCAAAAAAGGTTCGCCGGCCTATTGGCTCAAATAGGATGGACCCTAAATACACCCTAAAGACAATGAAACACCCTCCAAGTGTGATGGTTTGGGGTTGTTTCGGTTACTATGGGCGTGGAAACTTATATTTTCTTCCGAAGAACACAACTATGAATGGTGCACGGTATTTAGCAATGCTACAGGATAAACTTCCAATGGCAATGGCAATCCAAAGGACAAAAACATACATGCATGATGGTGCACCATGTCACAGGGCCAAAATAGTGACAAAATGGATTACTGACAATAAATTTGATATTTTGGATTGGCCTAATAATAGTCCAGATCTCAATCCGATAGAAAATCTGTGGCTAATAATAAAAAATAAGGTTGAATGCCATGACACTGGCTCAGTCGAAAAATTACAAGAGGCCATCAAAAAGGTATGGTGCAAGGAAATATCAGTGGAAGTTTGTCAAAACTTGATTAAATCCATGCCAAAACGTCTAGAACAAGTCATCCAAACCAAAGGACAGATGACAAAATACTAATATAAGGTTAGTATACATTTAAACATTGTTTTTTATGTAAAAAATACAAATTTCAAGGGTGATCGGATACTTTTCGCGGGCACTGTATGTCAGATCTTACCATGAATGCAGTACGCGGAATTATCACTGAGGAGCCACGTACATCCATTCATGCTGCATCACACAGACTCGGCCTCCCGACGTCATCTGTGCACAAAATTCTGAAAGTTAATTTGCAGAAGAAAAGCTATCATTTGCAGGTTTTACATGATTTACATGAGGAAGATTTCCCTCGACGAAGTGCTGTGTGTGCTGATCTCGTAGAACAAATCTGGAGTGATAATTTAATGGACAACATTCTCTTTAGTGATGAAGCCACTTTCCATACATGTGGAAAAGTAAATCGCCATAACTGTCGAATTTGGGCAGATGAAAGACCGAGTGATTTCATCCAAAATTGGGAAAGACTCGCCTAAAGCTAATGTCTGGATGGGTTTAACAAAATCTAAGGTTTATGGTCCTTTTTTCTTTGCTGAAGCTACAGTTACGGTGCTTATTTATCTGGACATGTTGCAGCAATTCCTTGAACCTCAGCTGATTGGGGTTAGGATTGTTAGTACCATCATCTATCAACATGATGGTGCTCCTTGTCACTATGCCAAAATTGTTCAGGATTATCTAAATGGATGTTTTCCAAATCGCTGGATCGGACGTGGAAGCAACAGACCTTGGCCAGCGAGATCACCAGATTTAACCCCTTTAGATTTCTTTGCATGGGGCTTTATCAAATCGCACGTCTATCAGATGAAGATTACGAGTCTTGAAAACTTACGTATACGAACTGCTGCAGATAACATAACCCCGCAAATGCTCCAGAATGTGTTTAGAAATGCTGCGGAACGATTTGAGCTGTGCAGGGATACTGATGGGCGTCACGTCAAATCCTACTCTTAATTATTTAATAAATGTTACCACTTTATCATTTTATGATTGAATTCCATATAATTTCCAAGTGCTTCACAAAAATACATCCTGACTTTATGTACACCCTGTATATATTATGCCATAGTTATAATATGCCTCATTTATCTATATTTTTGTAACTAAGACTATATCATCATTTCTAATTTGTAATATTAGATATTAGTTATCAGTATTTCAGTAGGTTTTGTTTACAGTATTGTTTACCATTTTTCTTTTCCATTATTTCTATTTTCATACCATATTGTTTACCTCTTCCTTTTCTATTATTTCAAGGATTATTTTAATTTTCATTTGTAATGACAGAAATGCAACTTTATTTTTTTTCCACAAATTCTATTTATATTTCTTAGTTCCCTTTGTAAAAATCTCAAAGATTTTTGGCTGAAAAGCTGTCATGCTTCCCAATGGCATATTCAGATAAGAATACTGTAATTAAACTACTTGTCACTAAAAAAATACAAAATTAAATGTTAATGACAACATTGTATTAAACCTGAATTATTATTATTATTATTATTTATTATTATTATTATAGCTCATCATTTGGAAGAGGTACCATATTAAGAAAAGTTTTAAATGCAAGTCATAATGCCATTGCTGAATGAATTATAGGTCAGTCTGGACCCCAATATAGTCTTAATTTTAAGTTCCCAATGTTCATAAACTTAACTGCAGGTGTATGTATACTACATTTTAATTTCAGATCCTTATAATTTTTAGCTTTTAAACAATTCTGTTAAGTTCATTAATCTCAGCCTATTTTTAAGGTAAACCTAATCATATTAAATTATAATTAGGCCAAATGATAATATATGAATGATTAATTCCGCTAAAAATACTTTACTATAGATACCTACAATAATGAATATCAGAGCTGCATCTTTGTCAGTATGTAATTTGGCAACTTAAGAACAATACCCTGTTATGATTAATTTTAACTACTGTTCAAGTATTATTCAAGATGTGGACGTTATTATGTTTTCTCATTGGCATATATTTTATAATTACAAGGTAAGCAATAGCTATGAGCTTTTTATGAGCTTTCATTTAGGGTATTACTTTTCAATGATATACAGCTAAAAAAAATTCTGATTTATATTTAGGACAGCATACTCTTAAAACCTGAAACTGACTTATACCCTGTAGACCTCGCATTAAAGTAAGTGCTACATGGCATTTATAATAACACCAACTCTGAAACTTAGCCTTGGTCTACTTGGCTAATATGAAATAAATTTAAATCAGAGTTCAGATTGACAAAGTCTACTTTAGCAGTTAACTACTTGTATAGGCCTAATTGCTGAAAGAAAACTATTGTCTTATGATCTTCATTTCTCTCTCTAAACTTTGCCTAGTCTACTGTATGCTTGCCTAAGTAGCCTATCTAGCTAGGCCTGTTGTCCTAAACTTATAATAAAACAGTTTTAATAATTAAAATTCAGTATTCATTCATTTTGGCCAAGTAGTTTGTCAACTTTGTAAGTTAGGCTAACTGTAAACATATGCCTTAAGTATATTAACTGTATGATGAGTCAATATTGTACACAGTGATGTTTCTGTTTTGTTGACAGAGTTGTTCCAAGAGCATTATCATGGTTCATTGTCTTTCGATATCAAGTTCAAATAAAAATTGGAAGGATTTCTTTCCCGAGCTTCAATTTTGAAGATGTTTTAATTAAGAAAGCTTCACTCAGTATTGTAAGTGCATATACATTATGAAAGTTTGAACAATGGTTTGGGATTGACCTATATACACAGTATAATTTTTTTTCAGTAGAAAACGTGTTTACATAAAAAATAAATATATGATTTATATAAATTGTTAGCCTATATGTTGTAAAAGCAAAAATATTTTGTATGCATAGTTTAAATATATAAAATAATCTTTCTTTTAATTGAACTTAGACCTACAGCAAAGGCTTAACCATTTTCAGCTGCTTTTTATGTTTCAGATAAAAAATAAGGAGTGTATATAGCTAGTAAAATACTTGCTGATTGTTACATAAAAAATATACATATATATCCAATATGTGTATATAAACATTATAAAGGATTTTATATTAATGTTAAATTTAGGTCCTGGAAGATATCTAATAGCTATTTTCAGCACTCTTCTGCAAAATAATTAGAAGCAGTCAGGGACAGGAAAGTACCAGCATACAATATTCAAAATCCCAGCCATACTATGATAGACAATATTAAAACACTTATTGATATGTAATTATTATTAATAAATATCTGCAGTAAAATTAACTGTACATAGGGCCTACACATAATATGCAACAGTTATTACTTAGCATTTTACTATTAGCAAAGTACTTATACGGGGCTCCAATAAACCTTAGCCCCCCCCACCCATGGCCTAAACCATTAGAGGTATAGGCAAACTAAACATACCTTACAAAAGAGAATTTAATCCTGCATTTAATGAGAAACAATTAAAACTTGGTGTTCTTGCCAAATGTTGGCTTCCAAGACAGCCTGAATTCGCTTTGGGTAGCTTGCCAAAAGTGACGTGAATAGATCTTGATCATTACGCAAATTTGCTAAAACAGTTTCAATGTGTTGCATCATTGTATCCTTCGAAAGTCGATTTGTTGCAGGTTCTTGAAACAAGAGACATTCAACCTTGTCCTTTATAACTGATCCAATGTGGTCACAGACGTTCAGGTCAGGAGAATTTCCTGGCCATTCTTCATTTCCAAAGAAATTGATCTCATGGTTCCGCAACAACTGTTGAGTGGCTAATGCCTTAAAGCAGGGGGCCTTATCATGCAGAAGTGTGACCTGATCGACATCCATAACATTGTTTGGGTTTCTTAGAAAAGGAATGACATGCTGGGATAGAATAATATCACGAAAATACTGTCCATCCCAACTCTAACCATTTGGCTTCAGCACCCATATGAGCTTCTTTGCAGTGAACAAAACAAACACACCAGCACAGTCTGGACTTTTTAATAATTCGCGATAATGTTCATTGTCATTGATTTCATCTGGTGTTGTGGCCCACACTCGATCATTTTGGTAGTTAGGCCGATGTGTTACTTAAACAAAAAATTCATCGGAGACAGCTAAATGCATGAAATCATCCACATCCCAATCTTCAAGATAATGGGCAAACCACATTCTGTCATCGATGTTAAGTTGAGTTTTTCTTGGCTTTGGAAGTTCATGCCAAGGCTTTAAACCTTGCCTATGATGGTACAGTCGAATGATCTTTCCTCTCAACACTTTGATCTCTCTAGAAAGTTTAGCACAGCTGTTTTTCCACTTACGTGTACTGCTTTCAATGATGTCCTTTGTTTCCTGAGAGAGTGGCAAATTTGGGTGCCCAGATTTGGTTGTATCCATTTCACATTCAAAGTTTTATTCCGATTTCTTTTGAAGAAGTCCTCACTTCTTCGCAACTTTTTGGCAACCCATGAACGTGTTATAAAGGTGACTCCAGCATCACGAGCTTCCCGAAATGTTATTGCTCGTATGCGATCGATCACACATTGCCTCTCCGAATCATCAATTAATTGAGAAGCCATTATAACGGGTGCGGCAAAAGTAACGCCCTTTTAATAATTGTATCTTTATAGTTTTATACAGTATAATTTTTTAGTTTTATATTGTATCATTTTGTTATTTTTTAGTTTTTACTGAGAAAGTACTTATTATTTTTCTTAAAATGCTGTATTTTTCTTAACCTTATTATTTCTCTTAAAATGCTGTAATTGATTTATTTCCTTCAATAAAAGAGAATAAACTAAAAAGGGCGTTATTTTTGCCGCACCCGTTATTATCACTTTATCAGCTAAAGTAATTTTAATACCTGCAATAAATAAAGAATTTTATATATTTATTTTTATAATCACTAAAAACTATTTCGATATAAGTAAACATGTAAGCCCCCCCCCCCCCCCCCCATTTGCAGCTAAGGTTTTTTGGAACCCCTTACAGCTCTGGACCAAAACATCATCAATCTTCAACTATGTGCCAACAAAGTGGGTGAATGAAATATGATAGTAATTTTTGTACATTTTTCAAGTTTGATATTTAGTATGTGTTTGGTCAGCAAGCCCATTTTCACTGCCTTCTAATTACATTTGTTATGCCTACACAGTAACAATATGTATGTTTGGTACACAAATGTTTGCATTTAGCATAATATAGTATCTTTGTTAGGCCTGTATTTGGTAACCTATTAATAGCTATAGCTTTTTACAATATTCAATCTTAAATACAAATTTTACAGAAAATTGAAAGGATCAGAGCTTCAAGTAGTCTGTTTAATCAAGAAGAGAGGAAACTCTTTGCAATAAAAGTTCATGATGTTCGCATTGAAAAAGAGGTAAGTCCCAAAGATGGAGTCCAAAAGGTCTTGTTTGCTGTAATTTGACTGGTTTGAATTAATATTTTCTTTCTTGCTGAGGAATCTAGGGCCAACTGTACACAAGATTGTCTTGCAACTCTCAACTGTTGGTTGTGATGACTCGTGTCACATGTGATTTTACAGTGATGGGGTTCCCATTCTGTCAATGTAGTGACCATGACACAGTTCTGGGGAATTCCTGTTTGCTATAATTCCAGTTGGATCCTAAATGTAATTTAATTCCAGTTTGGCTGATTTTGCTTATGAAGTAAAATGAAAGTTGGGTTGAATAAAAGTATTCCTGAATTGATACTAGAATTTGTCAGATTGGAATTAAATTAATTGTAGTCATACTGAAATTATATCGCACTATTTAGTGGCAGTTAGAAAACTTATTGTGACTGAATGAAGGTCAAAGGGAACTTTGCATTTAGTTTTTTATCATTATATTTTTTGTAGTTTAAACTTTTTTTATTTAATAATTTAGCTTTTTCCGAGAACATTGGTGGTCAAAAGTGAAGTAAATGAATTTTAAGATACCATTTTAAGTTTTATACACACCCACACAAATCATTAATCTCTAGTGTTTTCTGGTAATAACATTTAGTTAGGTTATTTTCACTCCCTGATAACATTACAGACCCATTGGAAGCACTTTATCATTGGTAAGGCCAACTTGGGGGAAAAACATTTTCAGGTGAAAAATATTGAATTCTGATGCAAATGTACATTTATTTCACACTCACTAAAAGCAATACTTAGAGCAAACAATAAAAGTAGTTTGAAGATTTATCTCATCTCATGACTGACTATAATCAGACATTTTAGGTGAGTTTGCAAATTGCATATATTTGGACAAAAAGTATTGGATATTACATTGGTTTCTTGTCAATATCATCATGTTTCACTTCCATTTCAGGCATTGTAGCCTTGGATTGTACTAGAACTTCCGTCTTGGCAAAGTCTAGTGTGTTAAATTTACCAAACAAGGATAACCTATGTTCAGAACTCTGAACAAATCCATTGGCAACATCAACTAAATCGAACTGGTCACACCTTTCTCTATGTACATGCAATAACATTAAATGGTTGAGCCTTTTCTGAGTCATGGTTGATCTCAAATAAGTTTTGATATGGTATGCCTAAGACTACTAAATAAATGTTCAGTACTGGCATTGGTGGCTGGCATCACTATAATTAACTTTGCTAATATGATCACAAAGGAGATGAGAGATTGCTGACCAGGTGTCAGTGATTGCAAGTATGTAACTACATCATGTAGGGTTATCTGTTGAAGGCTACCCATGAACACAAAGTTGGTACTGAAGGTTGTGAAATGTGTATGTAGTCTTGCAGGAAAGAAGTCTGAGTCATAGAATGAAGTTACACTCTCTAATTCTGTTGTGAACATCCATCCTTTTGCAGTCTTGAAAAGAAACTCTTCACACTGGATATATATTTTGTAGTCTGCTTGGTCGAACCTGTCAGTTATGGGCATTATAATTAGTGATGTACCAGAGGCAGATTTTGGCCGGAGGGCCAGAACCTCCGGCTTAGTGTTTCTTCCTCTGGCTGGAGGTTCTGGTCAATTGATTTATTTCAGTGTGTGTGTGTGTGTGTGTGTGTGTGTGTGTGTTCCATCATCTCATCTATTTAGGGTTTATATATTATAGTCCTGCTATTTTAAATTATTAAGTCTTTAATAACTTAAAC
Source organism: Bathynomus jamesi (assembly GCA_023014485.1). Lineage (NCBI taxonomy): Eukaryota > Metazoa > Arthropoda > Malacostraca > Isopoda > Cirolanidae > Bathynomus > Bathynomus jamesi. The sequence continues at coordinate 53,269 of JAJOZX010000318.1, read as the reverse complement.
TTTATAAAAGTCGACTTTCTATGCTTTGTGTGTGCTAATTTCTCAAAAAATTCCCATTGAACAGAATATCCTCAGGTTATGATGTCTTGCTGAATGCTGAGTAAAGTAGCCTATATCAAATCAATTATTTTATTAATACAATCACTGACACTCATAAAATAAATTATTATTATAGTCACTCCTGCAAAATGAAAAAGTAAACATTTTTACTTTTCTTTTGAACCTATGATAAGGACATAGAAAATTGTGGATAATTTAACATTTAGTCTGTGTAGGTCTAAGAGAGTGATTACTGATTACAATGATTAGTAGTAGTACAAAACAAATTCTGATCTTATTTACAAGCAAAACCATCTATCTAATTTTTTGTGCAGTGCAGATTTCAACTAATGACTGCCAAAGTTTATCTAAACTTTAAAGCTCAGTTGAATTGCCTGTCACATTTCCATAAATTTCATAATGGAGAACTGCCTGGCAAGGTTGTTGCCCTAAATGGCCTATGCCCCATATATACTTCCCCAGCATTTAGAGAAGGTGAAAAAATACTGCATTCAGCCGCATCATTTATCAGGCTAATTTTAAATGAGAGGCATTCTAAAGAGTAAATAAAAATATTTAAAAAGTAAATAACAAATTACAAAAGTGCCTCCTGTGTATACAGGCCAAGTGGCGATCAGTAAGATAGGATTTGAATGAAAAAGCTAATTCCTTGAATGACTTTGGTGTTTTATGTAACATGGGATTCCACCCATACTTGACACCCTTGTTATAACTTATAGGTATAGCTACATGTCAAGATGAGTCTTTCCTCCATTTTACTGCCTTGTAATTAGAGAAAGAAGAAATATATCACAATGATCCCATCCAAGTAATTGTTAGAAATCTGAGAACTGAAATATTTGGATAGGTGCAGAAATGAGGTTTTATAGTTTTATAGAATTAAAACTAAAAGTTGTCAGAATTGAGTTTGGTGTACTTGGCACCTCCGGCCAGAGGCTGGAGTTTAGTGAGACCTCTGGCTGGAGCAGGAGGTTTTCTAAAATGGCCGAACTCCTGCTCAGCCAGAGCCAGAGCTGGAGCTCTGGCGCATCACTAATTATAATGAGGTCCAGAGCTTCATATGTCTTTCTGTAAAGATCTTCAGGAGCTTGATGACATTCTGGTAGAGTACAATCCTCTTCTAGCCTAGCTGGAACTCTTCTAAATTGAGGAAGTGAATGTTCATCTACCTAGTTGGAAACACCTGGTGACAGGACTTTCTTCCAGAAAAGGCTAAACCCTTCATCATTGCACATATTTCAAAGAGTTTTAAGTCAGACCAGCAATAGCCTGTGCTTCAGCTGCTGAAAGAGTCACAGATTGAAGGGTTTTACTCAGACTGTCTGCATGCAGGAGTAAGCACTGGCCAAGTATATACCAACCCAAAGAAGTCAAACCGATTCATATGATTTTGTACTCTGCAAATACATGCCTTCATTTCAGTATCTTTACAGTCATCAAGAGACCAGGTCCAGAGTTCTTTCAAGGTGTCATAGTTACTGATAATACTCTCTCAAGCTTCTGCCCATACAGTCCATCTGGTGGGACACACAAGTCGCAGAATACTGCTTTTCATCTGTTGTCATGGCCTTTTGTAACTTCTGAAGTTCAGCATCTGTCTTTGAAGGTTTTTTAAGGAACAAACCGTATGGCTTAGCTGAATATTGGCCTGCTGCTTCTGACAGCTTTGCATTACCTTTAACACCTGATTGAGCAACTATTAGGTTAGGTTGGATTTGGATAAGCTACATTGGGTAGTAAGATGAATATTCATTCATACTGGAACTAGAATTAGATTGAATTGTTCAAATTGACATTATAATGAATGCATGTGGAATTAAATTGGGCAAGAATAAATTGGCTGTACGAGAATAAAGATGAATTGGTATTTGTGTGTGTGCGCGCGCACATATATATATATATATATATATATATATATATATATATATATATATATATATAAATAAAATACACAGTATACCAGTAATATAATGTATTATATATATAATACACAGTATATTACTGGTACTAAAGAAAATGCATTCATGTAAGCATTATTTTGTAAAGGCCTTATATCTTAATTCTTTTCACTTCAAATTTAAAAGATTAGGTACCTTTGACATCAAATCCCTTATTTGAGCTACCTTAATCTACTGTCTCCACTTTAGCTTCTCTGTAAAAAGGTAATGATTTTCCAGAATAATGCACATTTGTGCTTAAATTAACTAAAAAAAAAAAAAAAAAAAAAAAAAACCTTAACCCAACTCATTTTTAGCATGAGGTTCTCCAGAGCAATTTTGGGTCAAAAATAAGAGAAGAGCATCACCCATCAGTTGAAGAAATGTTTGAAGATGCATTTCTTCTGGGCAACTTGGCAGAAATGAAGGTGGAGCCTTTTTTAATTAGGGTTCCACCATCTGTGGTTTCTTTGGCTCAGGTAAAACCATGTTTCAATTATTGAAAATTAATTTTAAGCGAGATTACTGGGTTTAGGATTATCTATAATCAAGAATGAGTGGTGTACCAGACAACCACTGTCTAGCTGGCCTATACTCTGTTTGGTACGTCCAGGCAATTGGATTATTATTATATTTATTATTATTATTATTATTATTATTATTATTATTATTATTACTGTATTATTATTATTATTATTATTATTACTGTATTATTATTATTATTATTATTACTGTATTATTATTATTACTATATTATTATTATTATTATTACTCGTGTCAGGCATGTGCAGTATATGGGTTGCATGTGGTGTATTAGTTCCATTACTGTTGTATGCTTGCAACTGTAGATGTGTTTATTTTGCATAATCACTTTCTTTCAAAAGTTGAAGCAGTATAAAAGGTTAATTAGTGTAATGGTAATTTCTTATTGACCAATTGAGAAATGAGATGTGTAAACAAGAAGTGGCATGAGTCACTGGATATGATGGTGAAAGTCAGTAGAGGAAAATAAATCACACTATGATCATACTCAGAGATTGAGTTGTGACAGTATGTAAAAAGGTGTGTGGTAGTGCAAACACTAGGAAGTAGAGGAAGACACTTCAAAAGATGAAGAGAAGAAATTAATATGTGACACCAGATAGAAAGAATTGAGAAATAATCTATTTACAAAGAGTGAGTGTATAAAAACAGGTATTTTGGAACATTTTTACACTGACTAGATGTACTATTACTTTTTCTTTCTTGGAAGGAAGGGTCTTTAGCATTAGATTTTCTAAGATTTTGAATAGTCTTGCTGTATTTTCCATTATAATACTTTCAGGTCTTTAACTTGGAAATGAATGGAGAAGCATTGAGTCCACCCCATGTAGGATAAGAAAAGGGATTTTTATGTGGGTTATATACAATACTTAATCTCTTGTATGTATGATAGACCTTATGACCTATTCAGATGGATGTATGTATGTATGTATGTTAGGCCAGGTCAAAATTTTTGATTTCTTACGTACATAGTGTGAAGTGGTTCAATCAATCATAGTAACACCCTGGTAAAATATTTTTGAATTCTGAGGACCCCCCCCCACTGGTTTCAGTTTTTTCAGAAAATTTGTAAAATTCAAGATAATTTGCAATTTACTTCGAAATTTTATTATTATTACAAAAGTTCGCTTATAAAACACTTATATTTATTTTTTAATGAAAAAAAATTTTAAAATTTTAAAAATGCAAAAATGCATGAAAAAAAAATGTTAATACATAAATTTTTAGCTATTATTGGTAGAAATTTAGAAATTAAGAGACAGAAATTCAATAAAATTTTTGACCTAAAACTAATGTTTTTTTTTATTCCTTTCATTGACCTTTCCACTCAAAAGTAGGCAATTCTTTTCTAGACTTAAAGTATTTAAAATAAATTTATGCTGATTAATACAACCATTTCTTTCCTGGCTAGATTTAGTTACTAAGTTCACACCCCATTCAACGCTTTGGCTGTGACATGGAAAATCTAGTATTTCTAGAGGTTTAGTTCTAATCTGAAGCAAATTGCTCATTGGTAAAATTACTTAGCAAAGGTGGAGGAGTGATTATCTGCTCATTCCAATTAATCAAATCAATATAATCATTTGCTAGAAAATTTATAGATCTTGGTAGCTCAAAATTTCTGAAAATTTTTGGGAAAGAAAATTTTTCCCAAATTTCTTTTATATCTTCAACAACTACGTTATAGCAATAATTTTTACTTACTTTACCCTGTGCTTTAGATTCTTCCTCTCTAACAATACAATGGAAGTGCCTTACAACATCAGCTTTTGATGGTGTCATGGCAGATGAAAATTTTGCTGGATATCTGAAGGCTGCATTGTGGCTTCTTTTTCTAGTAGCCATAATTTAATTTAATAAGATTTTAACCATATTTTATTTATTACTAAAATTTTAAAATTAAATAAAGTTTTTTAATACAAACTTTTAACATTCTAGGTACCTAAATAGGAATCTGGGAAGAAAAAACAAAAATAATGTAATATTAGGTCGTATATCTGGTGCTATGAGTCAGCACTGGATTTAAGACCCTACCCCTTACCCCCCAATCTCAAAAAAAGTTGGTGAATGGTCTATTCTGATGTAATTCGTGCTGGGAAACCCGATTTTGGCCATCCGAAAGCAAAAAAAATAATATTTAGGGTCGATTTTTACGATTTTCGATTTTTGGCCTATTTCCCATACAAATTCATATGGAAAAAAGTGAGTATCGGTAGGGAGGGGTAGCGAAGGTCCCACAGCCTTGATTTTTGGTATGGATACTACTATTACAAAATGATCAACCTCACAATATGTACCTAAGCAAAATCTTGACCTTGACCCCTTTTTGACCCTGCCTAAATTGTATGTATGTATGTATATATGTACAGAGGCATGCAAGAAGTAAATACACCCTTAATTTTATGGTAAAATGTATGCATCCAATTTTTTTGCCATTATTATGACTAATATTCGTTTCCTACATTTCTATCCTTGAAGAAGGACTTATGCCAATATTCTCAAGTGGTCAAATTGAAAAAGACAGCTGCTTGTTCATGGAAGATGGAGCCCCATGCCACACTGCAAAAAAGATGAAAGAGTTGGAGGAGCGAAATGGTATCAAACGACTTCCTTGGCCGAGTCAGTCCCCTGACATGAACCCCATAGAACACGTGTGGGCAATACTAGACAGGACTTTACGTAAAAAGCCCAAAAACCAGCAACACGATCAGAATTGTTGAATCTTTTATGCCAAATTGTTACAGCAAAATCTGGGCTGTCTATTTACTTCTTACATGTCTCTGTATGTATGTATTAATTTTAGGGGTCACCATTTTCTGCAGGGGAAGCTAATTTAGCAGCTGTTTAGAATTTTACTAGTTTCCTGCAAAAATTTGTCAAATTTTCACTTGATGTGCTTGATCTTTTGCCATGGTTGATTGACAATTGCTCAAGAAAAGTTGCTATGTTAACAAACGTGGTTGTCATTGACCAATCTGAGTTGAGGTAGTCCTATAACTGCTGCAGTGGGGAACACATTTTCATTGGTTTGGCTATACACTGCGTTCGCACTTATTAAGCAGATTACATTTTCGCCAATGTTTTTAAAAGTTTTTCCCCGATTTCAATGAAATTTGTAGCAAATAATCACTATATATAGCAGCATTGATGGTATTCATTTCGATAAAATATTTTGATAATTAAAATAATTATCTCATTTTATTGAAAAATATGTAAAATATTGTGTTCCGAATTATTAAGCAAGTATTCTATTTATGGATGTAAATGGTGAAAATGGGTAAGAAGGATTTAACATTAACTGAGAAAAGAAAAATAGTCAAGTTACTCGCTGAAAATATAAAATCTATTGAAATTGCGAAGCAGTTTGGCAGAGTTTATCGAACTGTAAACAGGTTTGTAGCGGAGGGTACCAAACTGAGGCAGCGAAGTGATAAAGGAGCTGTAAGAAAAGTGACAAGGCGGCAGATATCTGTAATCAAGCGCAAATTGCAAACCATCCATTGTCCTCAAGTAAAGAGGTTTTTGAGCAGGCTGGCATACATAATGTACCAAGAACATCTCGATGTGGAATCCTCCAAACAATTGGCAAGACGTGTAAACATACGATTCAGTCACCATTAACACCCAGGTACAAGAAGCAGCGTGTTGAATGGGCGCGTCAGTACGTGAAAACATATTTTAATACTGTATTGTTCACCGATGAATGAAAAGCAACCCTTGAGGGACTTGATGTTTGGTCAAGAAGATGGATTGCTGAGAGCCAATTTCTACCATCGAGATTAAGACGCCAACAAGGTGGAGGTAGTGTCATGTTTTGGGCAGGATTGATAGGCAATGAAGTAGCTGTCCCATACAGAGTGCCTGATGGTGTAAAAATGAATGCCCAGTCTTACACAAACTTTCTAAAAGAAAACCTCATTCCATGGTAGAGATTGACCCTTAGCAATCCATCTTCTTGACCAACCATCAGATCCCTCAAGGGTTGCTCTTCATTCATCGGTTAACAATACAGTATTAAAATCTGTTTCACGTACTGACGCGCCCATTCAACACGCTGCTTCTTGTACCTGGGTGTTAATGGTGACTGAATCGTACGTTTACACGTCTTGCCAATTGTTTGGAGGATTCCACATCGAGATGTTCTTGGTACATTATGTATGCTAGCCTGCTCAAAAACCTCTTTACTTGAGGACAATGGATGCTTTGCAATTTGCGCTCAATTACAGCTGTCTGCCGCCTTGTCACTTTTCTTATAGCTCCTTTATCACTTCGCTGCCTCAGTTTGGTACCCTCCGCTACAAACTTGTTTACAGTTCGATAAGCTCTGCCAAACTGCTTTGCAATTTCAATAGATTTTATATTTTCAGCGAGTAACTTGACTATTTTTCTTTTCTCAGTTAATGTTAAATCCTTCTTCTTACCCATTTTCACCATTTAGATCCGTAAATAGAATATTTGCTTAATAATTCGGAACACAATATTTTACACATTTTTCAATAAAATGAGAGAATTATTTTAATTATCAAAATATTTTATCGAAATGAATACCATCAATGCTGCTATATATAGTGATTATTTGCTACAAATTTCATTGAAATCGGGGAAAAACCTTTGAAAACATTGGAGAAAATGTAATCTGCTTAATAAGTGCGAACGCAGTGTATTTTAATATTACATACTGAATATTTTATGATTGGAAAAGATCCTTATAATTAAAAAGTAAACATTGTTCTTTCTTCATCATATTAAAATTTTTTGAAAATGGATGGTTTAGTACGTTTACAATCCAAACATGTTATGAAAGTTTTATTCTTTATAAATCACTTGTAGGTTTGAGCCTACAATAATAAATTATGGTACTCAAAATATCTGTAGATGTATTAGGACAAGTATCAAGCAGTCAAAGAAAGGGTTGGGTCTGGTGCAACTCTAATGAGATGAGGCATGAATCATTTAGGCCTAAAACCTGACTACTTTTGGTGCTACTGCATTACCTTTAGTACCATTCTCATTCATTTTATGTAGGAATTGCAGTTGTAAAATAAGATTATGATATGTTAGTGTTTTAATTTAGCTTGTTTATATTATATATGTCTAAAAGTCTTTATCAGAAAGGAAAATTTGTGCAAGTTTATGAAGTAACTTTCTTTTTTGTTATTGTTTTAATTATGAAATGTTTCAGTTCTTTGGATTGCACATTATAAGTATAAACATGATGTATCTGAGAGATAAATGGCCTGAGTGTTTAGTCCATGCTTCCGCAGACAAAGTGATCTTAGAAGGATCAACAGTAAATGACACAAACATTGCAGTAAGTGTTCTCCAAGATTATGTAGTTGAATATTTGTTATAAACATATTAATAAATTAAAATCCTTGCGTAACATTAATTTTTTTTATATTTAATTCATATGTCTGGTTGGTTTGTGTTTGTAATATTTTTTAAGTAACTTCCCCAGTACTTTTATTTTTTCATCATCAGCTCAATGTGAGCATGGTTGGTGCTCACATACGAGTCCTGCAACAGCCTGAGACGCAGATGCGAAGTAATCTAAGTAGGAGGAGCATAATATTTGCAAAATCTTCATTTGCAACGTCAGGAGAGAGAGAGAAGGGAATCATTGGAGCCCCTCAAGAAGATTTTAATAGAGACATCACGAGTTCCGATCCATCATTGATGGAATGCACTTTTTCTTTCAAACTTTACATTGAGGTGAAGTCGGAAAGTTGGGCAGAAATGGAGGTTTGTGGGTGTAAAGATATATTTTCTTGTACTTATTTATTTTCAAACTGCACATGGTATTAAAGCTGACATGAAATGTACAAAGACATGATCTCGAGAGGATATGCCCAAAGATTATATATCTTTGTTACACGTTTTGTAGTTTGTAATTTTGGTAGTTATTCAAAGATCTGCATAAGATTTGAACCAAGAATTCTAGTTTGTCTTTCAGAAATAGAAGTATTGTGTGGTTTGTTGTTTGAAAAAATAGTATCACATTTTTTCATATATTTTTGTAATTTTAGCCGACTTTATAGGCTTGTTTCTGCTACTGATTGTAACTGAATTTAATTCATATTTCCACTGCCACAGACGATTTCACTTCAGTTAAACTCTCCAGAGTTTGTGTTCCAGGAACGTCTATTTGCCTTCTTAGAAGATAAAGCAATGGTTGCCACACCTGTTAACCCTGCTCTTAAATCCAATCCAAGATCAACTCTAACCCATAGTCAATTGTTGCATAAATATTGGTTGTTCCTACCTCAGGTCAGATTAAGTTATTTTTCGTACATATACTGCCAGAGAAATTAGATCTTAATTAAAGTCCTGCAGTTCAATCAGGAGAATTTAGAGGGTTTCATAGATCCCATATTTAATGTTATTTTAAACTCTCACACTGGTGCATTGTTGTGTAAAGGCTAGAAGGAAAATTTTAAATTAAATGTATTACTTTATATTCTGACAAAGTAGATATAAAATACACACGACCCATTTGGTCATCGCAGAAGGCTATAACCTTGGATTTGCTTCCGCCTGAATTGTTCATTCTGATGAGGGTGAAGCTTGTCACTCCACCTTAGACCTACAGTTTAACGTGGAATCCGAACCACGCCCCACCAGCAGCCCAGCGTCGTCTTAACCACTGGACTACTCAGGGTACCCATTTATCTACCAACCACTTTCTTCATTGTGTGGAAAGATGAACAGCCGGGTTTTGCTGCACGCCACCTGCCATCACCTAGTCTCGATCCCGGGACCGATGGATTCGTAGTCAGTGATGCTGACCACTACACCACCCGATATATATATATATATATATATAATTTTTTTTTTTTTCCAGAAACTCCGTTTCAAGTGTGATGGATTTAACATTAAGTTTGTAAATTACATGGGCAAGACTGCTGCCAGAGGTTCGTTAGGAATAGCTGATTTGCAGACCCATTTTACAAGAGAAGGAGCATTAGGTAAGACAAGCGGTAGCTCGTTGTCGCCCTCCGGGCAGGTAGCAGTGTATGTCATAGTATATGTAGCAGTACATGTCACAGCTAGCTGTATATGTACAGTATATTATGTATATTGGTACTCACGTATTATCGGGACTACCAAACTGTTTATTATGTATTTTTGCTCTCGTCATTTTCGTTTTTGAAGTACTTGCATTCACTTGTAATAGACATTAAATAGCTCGTGCTCGGCCACGGAGTGACCTAGGACCGGGAAACTTGACAGAGCACATCGGCAGCTCATGGGCTATCAGTTGGTGGTGGTTGGAGAATTTTCTGATGTGCCATTTAGTCTGTGCACGGTTCCGAAGAAAGCGGACACACACACACACACACACACACACACACACACACACACACACACACACACACACACACACACACACACACATATTTTAGCTCAATAGTATATAGGAAGCTGTAATTTGTAAATTGACTTGTTCCATTTCTGTTGTTTTATTAAAAATAAAATAGAGGAAAAATAGATAAACTGCCAGGCGCAGTTCAGAGGGGGAGTTCAATGGTCCTAATACTAACCTAAACCAGCCTTATCTTACCTTACCTAGCCTAACATAACCTTACCTAACGTAACCTTACCTTACCTAACGTAACCTTACCTTACCTAATGTAACCTAACGTAACCTAACGTTACCTTACCTTACCTTACCTAAACCAGCCATATATATATATATAAAGGTATAAATGTTGCTTCTAAGCTTAATGTCAACTTGATGTGGTTTTGTGACAAGTGTAGCACTGTAATAAAAAATTTTAATAAGTCCAGAGGGTCTATTAGTGAGGGAGAGGCCAGACCAACTTATAGAGATACTGCAGTTGAGCCTAAATCTGGTGAAGTAGCAGTTCAAGTAAACTTAAATGTCCCTATACCTCATAGTGAGCCCAGGCCTAGATATCCTCAGACAATTCCTGAAAATGATGAGTGGACTAAACCTAGGAAAACCTGGAAAGCTAGAATTCAAGAGCCAATGAAAAGTGTCCTTATAGAACTAACCAATCAGTTTCATACTTTCTCGCTGGTCCAGGATCAAGATGAGAAAGCTGAAGAAAGTAGGCCTATAAAACAAAATGTTAGCAATAATAATCCAGACTCGTATAAACCCAGGCACTCTAAAGCTATAGGTGTGCTTGAACCAGCATCCATTATAGGTGACTCAAGTGAGGGGCCTAGGATCTAAATTACCTAGAGGTAGCATAGCTTACTGTTATCCAGGTGCAGGGATAAATAGAATTAGTAATAAAATTATAGAAAAAGGATCTGGTATTGACCTAACTGTACCAAAGAATATGGTTATACATGTAGGTGGAAATGATATAAAGGGTAAGCACTCCGAAGAAATCATGGAGTCATATAAACAGCTATTAACAAAGTTAAAGGAAGGGAGACCTAACCTTAAAACATCTATCACAGGTATAATTCCCAGGATACATGAGAATAATAAGTGGTACTCACAAGCATTATATATAAATAGTAGGCTTAAGACACTATGTCAGAGCATGGAAATTACATATATCGAACTGTGGAATAAATTTTACAAAAAAGAGAGTTCTTTAACAGAGATGGAGTTCACCTTAATAGTAAAGGAACTGATTTACTATCAAAGATTGTATCATATAATTGACTAAACACTAAAGGAATAGGCCAAATTAGTACAAATACCAATACTCTTGATAACAATAAAGTAATAAAGAATATAATCAAAACTCAAAAGCAAAAGGTCAACAAAGAAAGTAAAAGAGATGCAAATAATATACCATCACAGAACAAGAACCAGACTAAATTACAAGCAAAATATTCCAAGGGTTCTTTGTCATTTTTCTATGTAAATGCAAGAAGTATCTGAGATAAAATAAATGAATTCAAGGCATACATAGGTATTGAAAATCCTGATGTTATGATTGTCACTGAAACTTGGACAAAATTCAGTATGATACCAAATAGTCCATTTAGTGAAAGAGATAATACCATTACTTATGTGAACTTTTTTATTATGAACATAAATATTCAGAGGGTGGTGGAGTATTTATTTATGCCAAGACAAATCTGAATCCAGTTGAAGTTACCTTCGTTAAAGAGGAAATAGTTGAATCTGTATGGATAGATATTGGGCATAAAAATGCCAGGAAAATCAGGATAGGGGGTATTTATAGACCACCTGAAGGATGTTCAGTTGGAGGAATCCCCAAAAGTAGAGAAGAAAATAAGTATGTAGAAAATCAACTTATTGATGAAATAAATAAAGCAATGACAAGCAATATTATTATTGTTGGAGATTTCAATTATAGGCATATAGACTGGGAAATATTACAAACACCAGAAAGTAATGAGAGATTCTTAGACTGTATAATTGAGAATGGTTTAACCCAGTTAGTAAAGGAGCCAACCAGGGTCAATGCCATTCTAGATTTAATTCTAACAAATAATCCAGATACCTTCCAGGATATCTCAGTTTCAGAAACACTAGGTTCAGGTGATCATTGTATCCTTTGGTTTAATATTGTTTGTAATTCAAGACCTAGTGAAAATAAAGTAGAAGTTCCAGATTTTAAAAGAGGAAATATAAATGGACTAGTAAATGATCTGTGTCTAATAAATTGGACAGATATTCTACAGCCTGAACAGACAGTAACTAGTATGTGGGAAAAATTTAAAAGTATAATAATGAACATACAAAGGAAGCATATCCCACAGTGTAAAATCAGAACTGGAAAAAATAAAAAACAACCTTGGATAAACTGCAATGTAAAAAGAGCAATCAGAGAAAAAACAAAAGCATTTCATAAATTCAAAAGAACTAAAAATGGCACAGACTCCGAAATATATAAAAGTAAAAGAAGCATTTGCAAGAAAGTAATCAGAGATAGCAAACGTGACCTGGAAAAAAGCCTAGCCAAGAATTCAAAAAACAATCCTAAGAAGTTTTTCAGTCACTTCAATTTGAAAAGTAGAGTGAAAAAGAAAATTGGCCCCCTCCATATAGATGATAAAACTATAGATGATGATCTTGAAATAACTGAAGAACTAAACAAATACTTCTCATCAGTATTCACAAATGAAAATTTAAATAATATTCCTGATCTTATACTACCAGGACAAGATAGAGAAATAAATGAATTAAGGGTAACAAAACTAGATATCTTAAAAGCAATAGATAAATTAAAAATGGAAAAATCTCCAGGGCCAGATGAAATGCATCCAATAGTCATAAAAGCTGCCAAAAAGAATATAGCACAGGCACTAGAAATTATTTTTAATAAATCATTGATATGTACTGAAATTCCAGAGGATTGGAAGAAAGCAAATGTGGCTCCAATCTTTAAAAAAGGAAATAGAAACTTGGCAAAAAACTACAGACCCATCAGCCTCACCTCCATTATTTGCAAATTACTCGAAAGTATCATTAGAGGTAAAGTTACTGAGTTCCTTGAAGAGTGCAACCTTATAAATGATAGCCAGCATGGCTTTCGAAATGGAAGGTCCTGTCTAACCAACTTGATTGAATTTTATGATGGAGTCCTATTGCATTTGGACAATAAAGAGCCAGTAGATATAGTATACTTAGATTTTGCAAAGGCATTTGATACTGTTCCTCATGCAAGATTGTTGGTAAAAGTTAGAGCCCATGGTATAAGAGGTCATATAGCTGATTGGATAGAAGAATGGCTGAGAAATAGAAAACAGAGTTCATCTAAATGGAAATAAGTCTACTTGGAGACCCGTATTGAGCGGAGTCCCACAGGGGTCTGTTCTGGGACCTCTGCTTTTTGTTGTCTATATAAATGATCTAGAGAAGGGCCTATCATGTAAAACCTCAAAATTTGCTGATGATACAAAATTAGGCCATAATGTTAAGTCAGTAACAGGAGCAATGACAATACAAAAAGACTTAGACAGAGTAACAGCCTGGGCAGATAAGTGGGAGATGAAATTTAATGTTGATAAGTGCAAGGTTATGCATATTGGGCCAAAAAATCCAGAATTTGAATACAATATGAATGGAATTTGGATTAAAAATGATGATAAAGAGAAAGACTTGGGTGTCACTGTGACAAATGAACTTAAACCCTCAAATCACTGTATGGTAATCAGAAATAAAGCAAATGCTAGACTCAATCTCATGCAGACACACATTGAATACAAATCACCCAATATTATAAAGCAACTATACATTTCATATGTGAGACCCCTCCTCGAATACTGCATTCAATTTAATAGTCCCTATTTGATACAAGATATTGAAAACTGGAAAGTACAGAAACGAGCAACAAGAATGATCCCATCTCTAAGACAATTGACATATAAGGAGAGACTGGTGTATCTAAGCATGTTCTCATTAAAAAGGAGTGGTTAAGGGGTGATATGATAGAGGTGTATAAAATGATAAAAGGGTTGGATAAGATAGATTTTGAGTCTCTCTTCATTAAAGATCACAATAATCAGACTAGAGGTCATAGTATGAAATTATTTAAGCCAAGATGTAGAACAAATTTAAGAAAATAGTTTTACAAACAGAGTAATTAAGTTTTGGAACAGTCTGACAGAAGAAGTGGTGACTTCAGATACGCTTGATTCTTTCAAAAGAAGGTTGGATAGTTTGATGTCTGCAAGGGACATCTGGTGATGGTGTTTAAGCCCATTTTTATTGCATGAATGGTACTAGTTTATTTCATATATATTATGTGCATTTGGGTGATAGATCCCACAGCTCAACACAGGTGTTGTGGGATATAGGGAGGCAGCATCTTGGGTTAGGGGATACTCTCTGTCCTTACACACCCTATTTAAAGAGATTCCTCTGCCGAGCGGTGCCCCCCATAGTACTGTGAGGTATTGAAAAACTCATGATCTTCACTTGCCCCACAAACACCTTTAAATGGGAGACCCAAAATGGGTGCACACACATTTCTACATTACTGTACAGTCTCTACAGCCACACCGACACTTTTCCTCTTAAGTATATATATTGTAATGTATATGGATGTAAATTGTGACTTGGTCCGCATTTGATATGGACCGTGACTTATTTTTGGTTGGCATGGTACTGGTATTGATGGGTACCATAATGAAATTGACTGGATCTTTGGATCTGATATATTTGCATGTCAGTTATAAATAGATATAGTGTGTAACATATTTGTGGATAGTAGCCTATTATGACTGATCCTCTGGATCCAGAGATTCTATCTTTAGTTTTAAATTGATAATTAATTAGTTTTAAATTGATAATTAATTAGTTTTAAATTGATACTTAATTAGTTTTGTAAAAATTGGCTATTGCCAATGTACAGGCAGTTTTTACATAGTGGAGCCACCTCGATGGGCCGAAGTGGCCCCTAGTGTGCCCACTATAAAAATTTCTTATGTTCTTATCTTATCTTACCTAGCCTAACCTAGTTTAACACATTACCAAGCTGTGTCTGGCATTTGGAATTTTGAAGGGTTGTCCCCAATAACTTTGTCGCTTTTACACACGGAAATCTGAAGTAATGATGAAGACTTTAATTGGTTATCAACACACTCGCCGCCAAAGACGAAAAATCTCGTCTTGAACATGTACATTATAAGCTTTATTTTGGTATATTTTGTTGAGATATCTTTAGTTCTAAATTTTTGGCGAGACTTTGTATTATAGTTGGGTAAAAATTTACAAAAATGCTGGCGGTGGCTGGTTACCTTCTTAAAGTACTGGTGATGAATGTGTTAAGGTTACAGAATTGGTAGCGATAACCAGCTTATGCTTCAGCTTAACTGGGTTAGGCCTATCACCATACGTGGAATTATTGTATAGTTTCGGTGCCACTAGCACAACACAATGTTCAGGAAACAACATAAAAAAATCCCTACACTTTTTATCATCACTTGAATCCACCCTATGTGTCACGCTTGGATATTAAAGACGTTGTTGGAAAAATATTATAAACTTGTCACAATTATTAGGTACTCTGACTTGCCGGGCCGAGGGGGCTCGCACATCTCGTCTCGTGGGTTGTTGGGGTTTCCTCAACCTAGTTGCGTTTTTTTTTTTTCCTTTTCTTTTTGCTCCCTTTTTTTACCGTATCTCCCGGAATTTCTCTTGTCTTGACTCGGTCTTGGGCCTCTGTCAATTGTAGTATCCCCCCCCCTCTGTTTGTATTTTGCAGTCTTGGGGGCATCGCTCCGTGGCTGAGCCGTGCTCTGGGGACGGTTGGGCGCCCGGACCGCTGCTGCGTCTGGATTGGGTCTTTGCTAGGCCCTTAACGGACAAATCTCCGGAGAGCCAATCTGCTGTTTTTAAAATGACAGTCAGGTTGGGAGTCGGGCTACCCGGGACGTTGGGCCTGTGCCTTGAAGGATGCAGCGGTGGATTGGTGCATTGCCTTGGGTCCGAGGCTGTCTTTCTTGTAATGCTATTGTTTATGGGTGCAATTTCAAAACTTCAATCCCCTCCTGTTGACGACTCTGGCCCGTCCTTGGATTTGGATAAGACTTCTACTTCTGGTCGTTCAGCGGCCTCTGCCTTGCCCCTTCTGCCCCCGCCCCCCCTCCCCCCGCTGATTGACCTTAAAGCCGTATGGCCCCCTTCTCGTCCTCTGCGGCGTCTGGCTGTGGTGGCCGTAGGGCGGGGTCTTCGCCGCCCTCGTTCTCTCGCCCACTCTCGGTTACCGTCACACATGGACCTGTCTCTGCTGTCAATTTCTGTCGAGTGGACAGGTTCCTTGTTCTCCGCTCTTCCGCTGGCTCCCTTCTGGGCAACTCGGAACGGGTGTTTCAGCGTCTTAAGACGGTGGAGGTTCCCTGCCGTTATGATATCCGCCCTCTGAAGGATGGGTCTCTTCTTTTGAAGTCCCGTTCTTCGGGGGTGACTGAGTCCCTTCTACAGTTGCAGGATGTTCTGGGTTGCAGAGTTTCTGTGACTCCCCATCCGCAACTGAATAGCTGTCAGGGCACCATTTTCGCTTCCCGTCTGCTGTCAATCCCGGTTGGCGAGTTGCAGGAGGATCTTGCCCCCAGGGGGTAACGAAGGTCTTCCGCTTTTCGTCGCGCCGGGATGGTGTTCTTACCTCGTCCGCTCGTCTGCTGCTGACCTTTGACTCCCTTGTGCCTCCGGCCCAGGTGTTCTGGGGCGTGGGTGATCGCCGGTCGTGCGAGTTTTCGGTGCGGCCGTATGTGCCTGACCCGGTTCGCTGCTTTGGCTGCAACCGGTTCGGCCATGTTAGCTCTGCGTGCCGCCGTGAGGGTAAGCTTTGTGTCCACTGCGGTGGGCCTGCGCACCCTCCCCCATGCACGAAACCCCCGCGGTGCTCGAACTGCTCGGGGGCCCACCCTTCCTCTTCTCGGGACTGCCCCATTTTCAAGTTTGAATTCGAGGTGCGGTCCTTAAGGACTACCGAATTTCTTAGTGCGCGCGATAGGGTCCGTGACCGGGAGCCGCGGTGGGGGTTGTCCTATGCTGCGGCTCTTGGCTCCGGCGGGTCCTCGGGGCCCCTCCCCTGCTACCCCGGCGCCTACCGGAGTGGTGCTCCCCCTTGGAAGTTCCGGGGGTTGGTGGTCCTCCTGGCGCGGCGGGACCTTCTTGTCCCCCTGCCTCACTTTGTCATCCTGTCTGATTCCCTGCCTACAAGTGCCCCTTCTCCCTCTCCGGCCTTGGGGTCTGGATCCTTGCCTACCCGTCTCTCGGGTGGGGAAGGTGATGCCCCGAAGGGGAGGAGGAAACGTCACCGTAGTCGGAGTCCTCCGGACCCGTTCATGACCGCTGCTCGCCCTGCTTTTCTTCTTTACCGGAGGGGAAGCGGCGCGCCGCTCCTAATCCGCTCGGGACTCCCCCTTCCCCCTATACGGAGGGCTGGTGGGGGCGTCACCTCCCGGTGCCCCAACTAATGTCCGGGTGTCGGTTGAGGTACACCGCCCCATGACACCCTCGATTACTGACTCGGTTCCCACGGTGGACCCGGTCGAGAGGGGCCTGGCCCTTCTTCATGGAGTCTCCCCCTTCGGCTCCTGCTGAGAGTGGTCGAGTCTCTCTCCTGGATCTACCTTTCCCACCTGTGGTGGATCTTTCCTCCCCCCTCCCGTCAGCACTTGTCTGGTGTGACGAGCCCTCGAACATCTGGTTCTCCCTGCCTCACCTCTGGTGGGGAGTCGGGGGTTTCGGCTGGGCCCGTCTCGTCGTCTCCTCCCCCCCCTCAGGGGAGCCCCTCTAAACTCCCTATTCTACTTTCCTACTCTCGTTCTACTACGGGGGAGGCAGCGGCCTCCTGTAACCGGGATCCTCGTCTCCCGGGCTTGCCCCCTGTGGCCCCCACCCTCCCCGTCCGGGGTGAGTCAGGGAAGCCGATTCCGTCTCTGGTTACGGACCGTTGAGTTTGCTGCTCAGCTTGGTCCGTGGCTATTTCTCTGTTTTCTCTGCTTCTTATAATGCCCCTTCCCCTTACAGTTCCATTTTGCACTGGAACTGTAGGGGGCTTGCCTCCCTGCTGGAGAGCGAGCGGCCTTCCTGCGTTTGTCTCCAGGAGACTATCCTGGCTGCGCGGGGGTCCCTCGTCTCTCTGGCTATGTTGGTTTCTCTTGCACCCCGGATGAGCGCACACGCCGGCGGGGTGCGGCGATTTATGTCCATCATTCGTTACCCTCGCGAGGTGTGCCTCTTCGTACTTCCTCGCAGGCTGTGGCTGTGCGGCTCTTTATAGATCGCCAGTACACTGCCTGCTCGATTTATGTTCCTCCCCATGACCCTCCTCCTCGCGTCGCGGTTCGCGAGTTGGTGTTGCAACTGCCTCGACCGTTTCTCCTCCTCGGGGACTTCAACAGTCACGACCCGGCTTGGGGAGATGTCCGGTCGACTAATGTTGCTGGTATGTTGCTCTCTTTAATGGAGGAACTTTCCTTCGCGTGCCTCAATTCCGGCGAACCTACCTATTTCCACGAACCCACGGGTTCATCTACTTGTGTTGATCTCTCCTTGGTGTCCCTCGATGCTTTACTCGATTTTTCGTGGAGGGTGTTGGGGGACTCTTATGGCAGTGATCATTACCCAGTCTGTCTTGAGCCGGTCGGACCGCAGCCGGGTGTCTCGTCTCGACCGAGGTGGTGCCTGGCGCAGGCTGACTGGCCATCCTTCAGAGCTCGTTCCGTCATTGCCCGTTCGATGTTGGACTTTGGCTCTGTGGATGAGAGCTTGGAGTTCTTCGAGCGGGTGGTGATGGGCGTCGCGGAGGACTGTATTCCTCGATCTTCCGGTAACCCGCGGACGCGTAGCGTCCCGTGGTGGACTCCAGCATGTCACCAGGCGGTGTGTGAGAGGAAGAGGGCAACGCGCCGCTTCCACCGCACCCGGCGCACGGACCACTTGATTGAGATGCGGCGGGCGAAGGCTTTCGCCCGCCGGACTCTCAAGTTGGCCCGTCGGGCCTCTTGGCGTGCTTTTGTGTCTGGCATTTCCTCGTCTACCCCTTCTGCTGCTGTGTGGCGGAAGGTACGTAGTATCGAGGGGAAGCCGGTCCCTGCTCGTCGCCCTGTCCTTCGGGACGGGACGGCTTCCTTTCGGATCCTACTGCTGTGGCCGATCGGCTGGCCGGGGCTTTTGCTGCGGTTTCCCGTTCGCCTTCAGCTGCGGATCGTCCTTTGTCGGATGTTACGTTCCCCGCCACCTGGGAACGAGCCCTATAACCGTCTCTTTACGATGCGGGAACTTCGGGCTGCCTTGGCAACCCGTCGTTCTTCCGCCCCTGGCCCTGATGACATTCCGTATGACTTTATTTGGAATGCACCCGATGGCCCTACACTTCTTGCTGGATCTTTTCAACCGGATGTGGGTTGAGGGGTCGTTCCCTTCCCGTTGGAGGGAGGCGATTGTGGTCCCGATACCTAAACCGGGGAAGGATCCGGCGGAGGTGGCGGGCTATCGGCCTATTGCCTTGACGAGCTGCTTATGCAAGCTCCTTGAAAATGGTGGCCGTCCGACTTTCCTTTACACTGGAGTCGCTTGGGTTATACCCCCCGACCCAGTATGGCTTTCGTCGATTTCGGGGTACTCTGGACCCCCTTCTCCTCCTTGGTCATGATGTACAGGAGGCCTTTTCCCGCCGGAATCTTGTTCTGGCCGTCTTTTTCGATGTCCAAAAGGCCTATGACACGACCCGTCGGGGAGTTGTCATGGACCGTTTGAAGTCTCTTGGTTTTGTGGGCTTTTTGCCCACATTTATTCGTAACTTCCTCTACCGTCGCACTTTCCGCGTCCGTAATGGGGCGGCCCTATCTGACCTGTATGTTCAGGAGGAGGGGGTGCCTCAGGGGTGTCTTGAGCGTCTCCTGCTTCAATCAGGTCATGTCTGCGCTACCGGGGGGCCTCCCGCCCTCGGTGCGTTGTTCCATTTACGCCGACGATCTGGCTGTCTATGCCGCGTGGACGAGTCCCCCCTTGTGAAGAGGCAAGTCCAACTCGCGGTCAATCGGGTTGGACGTCGTCGGTGGGCCTTACGCTGTCTTCCCTGAAGACTTCGTGTGTGGCCTTCCTTCCGTCGAGGAGACGGGGCTCCGGCGCCGTCCCGGCCTTTAATCTTACACTCGGGGTTCAGCATCTGGACATGGTCTTCGATAGCCGTTTGAGTTGGGTTCCCCACCTTCGCAGGCTGCGCGAGACTACAAGACGTACCCTGGATTTGCTGGGACATTTGTTTCATACTACATGGAGCGCGGATAGGCGGACACTCCTCCGTTTGTACGTGTCCCTGGTACAATCAAAATTAGACTATTGGAGTGTGGTGTATGGCTCCGCCTCTTGTACGGCCCTTCGGGTACTGGACCCGGTCCTCTCTAGAGGACTGCGCATGTCATCTGGCGCCTTCCACTCCTCTCCGGTTGATAGTCTGCAGGTTGAGTGCGACATCCCTCCCTTGGAGGATCGGAGGTCGTTCCTCATTGCCAAGCACTATCTCCGGATTCTTCGTCTTCCCAACTCTCCTCTGTTCCAGGTGGTTGAGAGGGCGTTCTGCCGGGATGGGGGGGGTTGGTATTTCACCGACACGGTGACCTCCCTCCTCGATGGTATGGGCACTCCTCCTCCATCCGTCATACCGGTCTCTTTCGAGGGTGTTGCACCTTGGGAGAGCACCCCTGTTACATGCTGTAGGGCGTTGCGCCCCATTCGCAGGGCCGATTCTGACTCTGCCTTGCTTCGGTCTCTGTTCCTTCAGCATAGAGCGTGTCACTCTGCATGTGTTGCGGTCTTCACAGATGGCTCGAGGTCGTCGGGGGGCGTTGGGGCTGCGGCTGTTCCCCAGTCGTCTGCCCTTGCTCTTCGATGTACCCGCCTCCCTGATGAGGCTTCCGTTTTCACGGGGGAGCTCTATGCCATTCTGAGCGCTCTGGAGGTGATGCGGGAGCATCCGGATGGGTCGTTTGTCATCTGTTCGGATTCCCGCAGTGCCCTGAATGGCTTGGAGTGTTTCGACCCTGTTCACCCACTGGTCCGACGTATCCAGTTACTGTGCCATATCCTTGTCATTTCTGGTGGCAAGGAGGTGGTATTTTGCTGGGTCCCTGCACATGTTAACGTGGCTAGAAATGAAGCTGCCGATCAAGCTGCCTGTTCCGCGTGCCGACTGCACAGGTTTCCCTCTTTTCTCCAAAGGAGAGTTTTGGGTGTTTATCTATCTTGTGCTTTGACAGATTCTTTTGCTCATCTTTTCTTATAAAGCTGGAACTACAAATTACTTTAAAATAACCTATTTTATGAGTATTACGAATTCCCGCGTGTTTGATATTATTTAACTAAATTATGTTATCCATTTTACGATATTAAGTTACGTAATTATATATATCAAGTATGATGAAGAAAGTAAACTATTTACAGTCATGCTTTGTTAAAATGGAGGTGTGACATCACGTGACATATCCCATACCTCATTTACTAAACACAATATGTTACATTTACAAATAAGAATGCGTCGAAACTTGTTCGTGTGGTTTCGCATCAGAAGTCACGTATGTTGTCTAAATTCATCCGAGGTCTGCGTGGAATTTATCACCTAATTATTAAATCCTAACTTACGTTTTTCGATTTATGTAACTTCGTATTATAAATCATATAATTAATAAATCCTTTTTTACAAACCCAACAATTTCACCAAAATAAACTCATTCCTCCCAGTACTTTTGCGTACATTTCAGAATTACATAAATATTAGTTCGCATGACTTTTTTGAACTACAGTACTTCCATTTTGTACATTTAGAATGGTAAATTTGTTGAATATAAATTCTTTAACTCGCGAGTGATGTGAAGTTCATACTTGTTTTCATTATTTATTTATTTACCTTTTACTCGTATAAAGAAAACGTTTTCTTCCCTCCCACAAGAAAATCTGCCGAGTTTCTTACCTGATTTAAGCACGGAATTGCAGTTGGACCAAATTCTTTTCAGTGGACTGCATGACACAAATGCTTCGATCATTAGGATTGCATTGCAGACTCAGGTGAGATTATAGGAAAAACAATAATAATAACAATAATAATAACTTGTGAAGGATGTTTATTAAGATTAGTTCGTTGTCTTTCATGACACTCGTTTGACTCCATTTGGTGGCCATATCGCAACCCCGCTCAAGGGCGCATCTAGAGAGGGGGTCGGCGACGTTCGCACCCCCCCCCTCAATTTCTTGTAAGTGACCTTTTTTCATTGTAAATAGATCATGGTTATTTTATTCAAATTCTATTTTGAGTCTTTATCCATATACATTGTACTTCCACATTTGTAGTTGTAATGGTTTTCATAGGTACCCTCGGTATTGGTGCAGCCCTATCACTATTTTTATCTTCATCTTATTCTGATAGTTCTTTTAATTGACAAGATCTTTGTAATTGTTTGAAAAATTTTCTGTGATAATTGTTGTACCCAAATTAGATTTTTATTTTGTATCGTATTTGAATGAGACTGATCTATATGATAATTAAAACCCACTCTAATAGACAAAGTTTATTTCCACAACAGTTTCGATACCCACTGGCATCCTCTTCTGTATCCACCCGAAGAGGATGCCAGTGGGCATCGAAACTGTTGTGGAAATAAACTCTGTCTATTAGAGTGGGTTTTAATTATCATATTTTGACCTTCACGTAGAAAAAAAGAAGTTTTTTGCATTTATTAGAGACTGATCTAATAAAACAATATAATTCATTTTACACTCGCCCATTGATGATGTTTTAAGAAAAAAATTTTAGTACTGTGCCCTTTTTTCGTTGGACCCCCCCCCCCTTCTTACTGAAATGCCTAGATCCGCCCTCGCTGCTTCCCGTTAAATCAATGGTTAAACAACGTTGGGTCTGTTTTGTAGCTAGATGTGTGGCCATCTTCCGCAATCAGATTATGTAGCAATCCGTAAATGGTTTGGTTTCCTCATAAAACTGTAGCTCTCCTCCGTTGCGTGCCCTTTGCCATTACGGAGGAGGTTCAACAACCTCAAATATTTTCATTATTACTATTGACGCTGTTCGACACCCTTCCGTTAATGACAGCGATGACAAGAAAGGTATAGTGGAGGTCTCTTCCATTGTAAGTCGACGAACAATAAACAGAAGTTGAAATGCGCGAATGAGGGTATAGATTAATTACGCAAGTCTGCATTTCAAACCAAAGTACAAGATGTTTTATTTCTATTACATAATCTTATACAATTTTGTCATGCTGATTTCAAATTTCACAACCATTTTTATGTATCACGTCAAGGTTTTTCACAAAATATAAGTCAGATATATTCATAGTATGTATTAAACAAGTAAATTTCCAAGAGTACAAAATTATAAGAAATACAAAGACAATTAAGTATCGAAGATGAATTTACTTTGAAATGTATTGATACGTAATAGATCAATCATGATTGATCAGTAGGAGAAAATAGTGATTTTTTTGCTCGCTTCTTGTGCTGTATTTCTTCCGAGCCTTCCTGTTTCAAAGACCAGCAGTAGTCTGCCATCATGTTGACATATATAATTATATATATAAACCTCAAAATATAAATACCTGGTAACACAGAAAATTGAATGAAACTTTTCATTCAATTTTCTGTGGCTGAAACTCTTGAAAATTTATTATTTTTATCATAATGAAAACATTAATATTAATTTTATTTCTTATGCATTGCCTGCCATAATAGTAATATCACGAAATTTGAAAAATTGTCATATATTCATAATTCTATATTATATTGATAGATTAACTAAATATCCGCATCCGCGGATATTGAAATTAAAAATCTGCATCCACATCCACAAATGTTGAAAAACTGACATCCGGTCCACCACTAATATATATATATATATACTTACTTACTTACTTACTTACTTACTTACTTACTTACTTACTTACTTACTTACTTACTTACTTACTTACTTACTTACTTACTTACTTACTTACTTCGTAGCCCCCGGGTTCTCTTATGCGAACCCGGCGGCGCTCAGGTATCCCGCGACCACCGTGGGACGGGTCCATAGGTCTCGTAGAGAGGTAATGTTGGAGTTGTGTCTTTGTTGAGAGAGAGTGTGGCAGTGTAAGAGTAGGTGTTCTGTGTCCTCAGGGTGGAGGTAGCATTTTTGACAGGTGAAGGTGTCAGCTAGGTGGAGTCTGTGTCTGTATTGTTGGAGGGAGGGGTGGTGGCCTGAACGGAGCCTGGCCAGAGTAACTCTTGTTTTCCTTGGGAGGGTTTGTTCGCTCTGATGGACTACAGGAGTAGTATCGTGAAGGACAGTGTTGTGTGGTTGGTCGAGTAGGTATTTCCGGGTGAATTCTGTGTGATGTTTTATGGGGTTGATGTTTAGGGGAGGGGGGAGGATATTGTTCAGTAGCTGTGAATAGTGAGCAGCACGTTTTTTGTTGCTGGGTGGGGGATTGTGTAATGTGAGATGGTGACAGGGGTGGTCTGGGGCCAGTCCGAATGTTGTGGAGGTGAGTGTTCTGAGAGCGTTGAGTTTTTTGTTGCTTTGGAGCAAATGTTTGATATGTGAGGGGAAAAGGACATGTGTGTGTCTAGGGTGAGGCCAAGGATTGTTGGGGTTTTGTTTAGAGGTAGGGGATGTCCCATGAGGGTGACTCTCGGGTGTGTTTGGGATTCGTGGCGGTCTGAGGTTAGGAGGGTGATGGAGGATTTTTGAGGGGATGCTGACATCCTATTGTTAGTCAGCCAGAGTTCCAGATTGGTAATGTACTGCTGGATCAGGCGTGTGGCGGTGTTACGGTTATGGTGTTGTGCTGTTATGGTCAGGTCATCTGCATAGGAGGAGACGTGGACATGGGGGGAGAGAGGTTGTGGGAGGTCGTGCATGAAAAGGTTGGAGAGAGTATGGAGCCCTGTGGGACGCCATTGTATAGTCTGTAGGTTTTGGATGAGTGTTGTTTGTGTATGACTTTGCCAAGTCGGCCTGCAATGAGATTAGTAAGCCATTTCTTGTCATTGGTGGGGATGTCGAGATCAATAATCTTTTGTGCAAGAATGTGGCGTGGGACAGTGTCGAAAGCTTTGTTGATGTCGATGGCAACAAGGACTGTGCGGGCAGGGGGGGATAGTTGGTTGAAGCCATCTAAGATGTGTTGGGTTAGGTTTGTAAGAAGCGTTGTGGTGGAGTGGGCGGACCTGAAGCCGTGTTGGGTTTGTGAAAATGTAATGTGTGGTTGTATGCGTCTTAATATCAGTTTTTCGAGGACTTTGGAAATGGTTGAGAGAAGGGAGATTGGCCGGTATGAAGCAGGTAGGTTGGGGGTTTATTGGGTTTCAGTATCGGGATGATGTGTGCCAGCTTCCAGGTAGAGGGTATGATATTGTGAAGCCAGGAGTAATTGAATATTTGTGAGGGCTGCAATAGCAATTGGACCAAGATGTTTGAGATGAATGTTTGAAATGTGGTCTGGGCCTTCGGCATGAGAGTTTTTGAGGGATTTTATGGCTGCAGCTGTGCCTTGGGGTGTAAATGGATGTGGTTGTTGTGGGTCGGCCGAGAGTTTCCGTATGTTTTTGAGGATTTTCCTATTATTGGGAACAGTGATTTTATGGCTAATTTTTGAGTAGTGGTGCATGAGTAGGTTGCAGTGTTTTTGTGGGGATGGAATTTGGTTACAGTTGGAAAGGAGAGCTTCGTGTGTGGGGGGTGGGTTAGTATGTGAAGTGTGGATTTTTTCAAGGTTTTCCAAAGTTGGGTGCTGTTGGTCTTGTGATTGAGTGTAGTTAAATAGGATTCCCAGTTTTCTGACTGTTTAGTGTTTATTAGATTTGTGATGTCAGTGTTAAGGTGGTGTATGAGGTCAATGTCTTCTGCAGTGGGAGTGTGTTTCTGGCGTAATGAGTTTCTTTGTTTGATTAGATTGTGTATTTGTGGGGAGAAATTTGGGTTGAAGTGTTTCCTGTGTCCTTGTGGGATGAATTGTTTGCTAGCGCGAGTGATAGTGTTGTTTATGTGGGCGGTAGCCTTGTCTATAGAGGGGAAGTTAGTAGTGGAGAATTGTGTGGATGGGGTGTGTGTGTTGATAGGTGATTAGTATTGGGAGGTGATCGGAGGGGAGGTGGTGTAATGTCTGCCATGTTGTGCGTGTGTGTGGGGAGGTGTGTTGTTGGTTGTGTTGCAAGGGTTTGCGTGTGGGTTGGTTCCTATTGTTGAGGATGTTGTATGTATGAAGATCATCTAGGAGTAGCGTGCCACGAGCGTCTGGTATGTGAGAGGAGAGCCATGTCGGGTGATGAGTATTGAAGTCGCCTCCCACGATGTGGTTCTCGTATTGTGTAAGTGGTTGCAGGGGGGGCTCGTAGCGTGGGGGGCAGTGAGCAGAGGTAGGGGGGGTATGTATATGTTTGAGATGTGAAAAGTGGAGGATTTGATTTTGATAGTCTGGATTTTTAGGGTAGGGTCATTATTGAGGAGGGCGTGTGTGTGCTGCGTTATATTTGTGTATGGGATGTCTTTATGGATGAGTGTGATAAGCCCATGTTCTATGGGGTTAGTGTCCTGTCTTAATGTTGAGTAATTGTTGAAGGCTGGGAGCCTGGTGTCTGGTGAGAGTTTAGTTTCTTGGATAAGTGCTATATGTATATTATATGTGTGGAGGAGAGAGTTGAGTTCCTGGTGTTTGTTTTTGATGCCATTAATGTTTATTTGTAAAATGTTTAGCGAGTGTTTGAGGTGAGGTATGTGTGGTTGGTTGCGTTGAGGGTTAGCTAGACAGTGCTGGCATGCCCATTGGGGTGTGTGGAATTGTACTGAGGGTAGTGATGTGCCGGAGAGGTGTAGCCATTCCGAGCATTGACAGCAACGGACTGACCATTGAGTTCCCCTGATTTGATGTTGGCAGGTAGGGCATGTGTAAGTGTGGGGTCCGGGGTTGGGTTCAATGTCACCGGCTAGTAGGAGGAGAAGGGAGATGATGGCCGGGACATCATTCCCATGAGCTAGAAAAACGGAAAGGAGAGGATAGTGTTGCGTGTAGGGAGAGAGAGAAATAGTTGGGTTGAGACCCATGGAACCCGGTCCAGGGACCGGGGGACGGCCTGAGGCCGCGCCCCCCGAAACAGGGGGCAGGGGAGATGTCCGGATTTGCAGAGTGGCTCCCAACAAGGTCGACTGGTGCTGAAGGTCGCCCATCCTCCTCGGGGTCGTCTCTCTGGCAGCTTCGCGACGAGCACGCTCCGGACGTTGAAGCTATATATATATATATATATATATATATATATATATATATATATATATATATATGTTAAACACAGACCGTGCATGGAACAAAGAACTCTTCTGGGAAAATTAAATCCACTATAGTCCGAATAAGTAATGGTAAATGACAAATACCATAGTTTTTTTCCTTTTTCATGATTTTAGCCCGACGTGGGCAACGGGTCTCTCGCAAAGAGATCCCATAAATATAGCTTCCCTCACCAGCTATCTGCAAAGCAGACAGGATCCAGCTTTGGGACGTGGATCTAGGGTTTAAAGCAAGCCTAGATCCCTACACTCAGAACCTCTATATAAGTAAAAGACTCGTTGCATTTAATTTTCCCAGAAGAGTTCTTTGTTCCATGCACGGTCTGTGTTTAACATATAATGTTCTCAGGGAACCATTCTGAGTTTGTGTATACTAAACGGACGTGTTTCGTGCCTTGAAAAGTGGACGCTCAATGTCCCGGTTGAGGTTTAAGTTTTGGTTTTTTTTGGCTAAAAATACAATAGTTACCCCCTTTTTCTTTGATTTATTCAACACGACGTGAATGCAACGAGTCTTTTACTTATATAGAGGTTCTGAGTGTAGGGATCTAGGCTTGCTTTAAACCCTAGATCCACGTCCCAAAGCTGGATCCTGCCTGCTTTGCAGATAGCTGGTGAGGGAAGCTATATTTATGGGATCTCTTTGCGAGAGACCCGTTGCCCACGTCGGGCTAAAATCATGAAAAAGGAAAAAAACTATGGTATTTGTCATTTACCATTACTTATTCGGACTATAGTGGATTTAATTTTCCCAGAAGAGTTCTTTGTTCCATGCACGGTCTGTGTTTAACATATAATGTTCTCAGGGAACCATTCTGAGTTTGTGTATATATATATATATATATATATTTTTTTTTATTTATTTTTTTTTTTTTAAGTTCGGGAAGAACCGATTCGCCTCTATTTAAAAGGGCATATCTCAGCGGAAAAACAAAGAAAAAGTGAGAGGAAAGACAGAGGAAAAAGAAAGGGTGGAGGGGACAGTCGAAGTGGAAAAAGACCAAGGATGAGAAAGACTGCAGGGTCGAGCCCCATCATCCTTGGGTGCTAGGGCCGGGAGGGCGCACGTGAAACCTCCAGGAACAAGCACGTACAAACGAGCACAAAGAGCACTCAAGAGCACGAGCTTAGAACCCCCTTGCGGGGATATATATATATTATATATATATATATATATATATATATATATATATATATATATATATATCCCCCTCCCCGCGGGCGGTCTTTCTGGGGTGGATCGCCCGCGGGCTCCTGCCTACATGTGGCGAGGGGGTTTAGCCGCGGCTGGGGACCCTGCCGGGTCCCCGCCCGGTTGCGAAGTGGACTTTTAGCATACCCTGCTATCCTACAGCCCCCTCTTTCCTGTCTTCCCCTCTTTACCCTCTTCCTTGCCCCCTCTGTTTTTTCTGCTTTCTCTGTTCACTTCGCGCGCCCCGTGGGCTGCCGGGGCTGGTCGCTGGGGGTCTCGCCCCCATGGCCGGGGCCGGACTAAGTTGGCTGGTAGGGTGCCCAGGCCTGGGACCCTGGGGGGCCTTGGTCTTTGCTGCCGGCGGGGGGGAACTCTCGACGCTGCAAGGGCCCCTTTTGAAACGGGGGTACCTGCATGGGACGAGGCACCCACCCCCCGCCGGCGTGCGCTTGGTCCCCTTGGGCCCCGGGTAATCGGTTCCCCGCGGCCCCGGGCGCGAAACTACAATAAAAATTTTCTATGGAAACACTTACAACTCTAATGGACCTCGTTGACGACCCGGCTTGTGCATCTGACCTCCCTCTGACTACCTCTTTGGACCGTGGGTCTGGTAAGGGCAGTCGGCAGCCCTCGCCCACCCCGTCTGCTCTTCTTGCCGACGCCTCCTCTCCCTCTCTTCCCCAGGCTCGTGGCGCCGCTGCCCGACCCCCGCCAGTAGCGGATGGACCTGCAGTGGACCCCCCGACCCCTGGATTCCCCCATATTCCACGTCCCGATAGGGACCCACCTGCTTTTTCGCCCTCAGGTGGGAGGCCCGCGGCCCCGGTCGCCTCCCACTCCGGTCGGGCCTCATCGCCCCCGGCCCCCTGGGGGACGTGGGACCCGACGTCGCCGTCCGCCTTTCTCGTCTTCTCGCCCCCTCGAAGTTCCGGTGGTGTTTGGCCAGACGGCTTCACTCGGCCTTAGGACGATGGACAAGTTCCTCGTCCTCCGCCCCTCCTCCTCCAAGCCCCTCCCCACTAACCACGAACGTCTCTTTCGAGCGATCCATGGGAAGACGGGGACGGCGCGTTTTGACCTTCGGCCTCAGAGGGATGGCTCCATTTTGATAAGGTCGCGTTCCTCTGCCGAAACCTCCTCTCTGCTCGCTATCCCCGATGTCCTGGGCTGCGGGATCACGGTGACTCCCCACCCCCGCCTCAATCAGTGCCAGGGCACAATTTACGCTGCTCGTCTTCTACCCATCCCGGTGGAAGACCTCCAGATTGACCTCGCCTCCCAGGGTGTTGTGAGGGTGTACCGCTTTCCCGACAGATCGCGGTCCCCAACTGCCCCTTCTCCTCGCCTGCTCCTCACTTTCGACTCACTGGTGCCCCCCGTTTCGGTATTCTGGGGCTTTGGTGAGAGACGAGCGTGCGAATTCTCAGTACGACCATACGTGCCAGATCCTACGCGCTGTTTTCAGTGTAATAGGTTTGGCCACGTGAGCAGCTCCTGCCGTCAGCCGGCCCCGTTGTGTGTCCGCTGCGGCGGCCCTCCCACCCCTTGCCCTGTACTGCTCCGCCTTCCTGCACCAACTGCCATGGACCACACCCTGCTTCATCCCGCTCTTGCCCGTCCTTCCTCTTTGAAAGGGAGGTTCGGGCCCTCTGTTCATCAGAGTTTCTCAGCGCTCGGGAGGCGCGGGAGCGGTTGCGTGGCGGCGAGGCCCGGCGTGGTGCCTCGTACGCCGAGGCTCTCCGTTCCCGGACCCCGTCCTCACCGGCGGTTCCCAACGCGCCTCCACCCACCGTGTCCGCTACTCCCAGTCCATCCTCTGCCGCCCAGCGGACTCCTACCGCGGCTCCCCGTACTACCAGCGCGTCCCCACGTGCTCCCTCCGCGAACGCCGATGCTTCGTCGGCAACCCCCCCTGCCCCTTCTACGCCCTCTCCACCGGCGCCTTCGGCCACCCCCATTCCGGATCGTGCCCCGCCGTCACCCACGCGGGCCGCACGACGGAGGGATAGGGGCCGCAAGCGCCGCGCCAGTGGTGACCCCGAAAGGTTCGACGCCATAAGCCTCGCATCACCTTCCTCTCCTAAACACAAACGACCCCTTCGCCCTACCGCCCCGGTGTCATCACCGTCCCCACTGCGCAACCGTTATGCACGCTCCCCCCTGGGGTCCCCGTCGGCCCTCGTGGTGGGGGCTGAGATACACCCCTCTCCGGCCCGGTCGATGGACCCACTGGAGGGGGAACTCGCCCGCCTGGTCGGCGTGGGTGGGACGTGCACGCCCCCGCGTTTGACCCGCCCCATCTCTCTCCTCGACCTGCCAATGCCTCTGGGTGAGGTATTATTTTCCACTCCCCCTCGTAGTCCTGCCTCCCCCGCACCTCCGGTGAAGGGAGGGGCATTCTGGATACCTCTCACATCCCCTTCTCTGCATCGCTCTCCCCCGGACGTCCGGGAGACTCCTCCTCTGGAGGACTTGCCGGCGTCTGGTTCCACATCGCCCCCTCGTCGGGGGGACCCTCGCCTTCGCCCTCGTTCGGCGTCCCTCACTGAACTCCGGGGCTTTCCGATTCCCTCTTTAATCTCGGGCCGCCCGATCGGCCCACCCACCCCATAATCATCCTTTACGCTGACCTTCCTACCCCTCCCTATACCTCGCTCCTGCAGTGGAACATCCGCGGGCTCCTGGTAGGCCTCGAGAGTCTCTCCTCTCTCCTGGCCTCCAGGTGTCCGGCGTGTTTCTGCCTTCAGGAGACGATTCTGGGATCCCGTTCCCTCCCTCGAGTGTCCGGTTACTGCGGGCTCCCTTCCCCGCCTCTCGATGGGGCGGGGAGGGGGGGCGCCGCGGTCTTCGTGCACCGCTCCGTCCCTTTCCGCCCCCTCCCGCTCCGTACAGTCCTGCAAGCTGTGGCCGTGCGCCTTTTCTTGGGGCGCCAGCTCACGGTCTGCTCTCTTTACCTCTCCCCTAACGTACGCCCTCCACCCGATTCTCTCCGTGACCTAATTCTCCAGCTTCCCCGCCCTTTTCTGATTCTCGGGGACTTCAACAGTCGGGACCCGGCCTAGGGGGACGTTTGCTCCACCTTTCTCTCCGGGACCCTTCTCTCCCTTATGGACGAGCTCGAGTTCACCTTTCTGAACGATGGCTCCCCAACCTGCCTTCACTCGGCCCATGACAGTTTCACCTGTATCGACCTTTCCCTGGTTTCCCTCGAAATCGTGACGGAGTTCACCTGGGAGGTCCTGCCGGATTCTTCCGGCAGTGACCATTTCCCAGTGTGTCTTACCCCGACCCGTCTCCTCCCCCCACCTCTGTCCGCCCGCGCTGGCTGTTCGCCCGAGCAGACTGGGCCTCATACGCGAGGGGCACGGCGATCTCGCCATCAATTCCTGCCTTTCCCTCCGTCAATGAGGCCCTCGCTTTCCTCGAGAGTAAGATCCTCTCGGCTGCCGCCAGTTGCATCCCCCGTACCTCTGGCTCCCCAGACCGCGAAGCGTCCCATGGTGGACCCCAGAGTGCTCCCATGCCGTTCAGGAGCGGCGCCGTGCCGGCCGCCGCTTCTACCGGACCCGCCAGCTGGAGCACAAGATAGAATTTCAGCGCCTGAAGGCAGTGGCCCGTCGGGTCCTGAAACTGGCCCGGCGTACCTCCTGGCGGAGTGACGTGTCCGGGATCTCCTCCTCGACTGCCCCCTTGACTGTTTGGCGCAAGGTGCGTAGCTTTGAGGGACCCGTGTCCCCCTCGACCCCCGGTGCTTCGGGTCGGGGACGACGAGTTCGTGTCCGATCCGGAGGCCGTCGCGAACGCACTCGCGGCGCACTTTGCAGCCATCTCCAGTTCCGATTCCCCCCACTCCCGCCGCGACCCACCGGAATTTCCACCTCATAGGAATGACCCCTATAATCACCTCTTCCACATGACAGAGCTTCGGGAGGCCCTCCGCCCCCGACGCTCCTCCGCCCCCGGCCCCGATAATATCCCCTATGACCTTTTACGGCATCTCCACCCCTCTGCTCTCAGCTTTCTACTGGACCTCTATAATCGGATTTGGTTGGAGGGTTCATTTCCGGACCGATGGCGTGAGTCCATCGTCGTCCCCATCCCGAAGCCCGATAAAGACCCCTCACTCCCGTCGAACTATCGCCCCATTTCCCTAACATGCTGTGCCTGCAAGGTGATGGAGGCGATGGTCGCCTCGCGGCTGTCCTTTACCTTGGAGGCGAGTGACCAGTACCCTGCTACCCAGGCTGGTTTCCGGCGCTTCCGGTCTACCACCGACCCCCTCCTTCTCCTTAGCCATGACGTGCAGGAGGCTTTCTCCCGGCGTCAATTTGTACTCGCCGTCTTTTTCGACCTCCAGAAGGCCTACGATACTACCCGGCGGAGCGCGGTCTTCGACTGCTTACGCTCCCTGGGTTTCGTAGGCTTTCTCCCTTCCTTTATTTATAACTTCTTGTCCGCCCGTTCTTTCCGCGTCCGCATCGGTTCTGCCCTCTCTGACCGCTTTCCGTTGGAGGAGGGTGTCCCTCAGGGTAGTGTCCTTAGCGTCTTGTGTTTCTCACTCGTGATGAACACAGTCGCTACGGTCCTGCCTACATCCGTTCGTAGCTCCCTCTATGCCGATGACCTGGCTATCTATTGCTCTGGCCGCCTCCCGTCTTTGGCTGAACGTCGGCTCCAGCTAGCCATCAATGCGGTGGTTCGCTGGGCGTCCTCGGTTGGCTATGCTTTCTCACCCTCTAAGTCTTCCAGTATGCTTTTCCGTCCTCGGCGCCTCCGTCTGTCGCATACCTTCGCTCTTACCCTTGCCGGCACTCCTCTTCCCCTCGTCCCATCCGTTAGATTCCTGGGTATGACCCTCGACGGATTTTTCGGTTGGGTTCCACACCTTAGGCGGTTGCGGCAAACATCTCGCCGCACCCTCTCCCTTTTGGGTCATCTGTCCCACACGACCTGGGGGCGGACAGGCGTACTCTGCTGCGCCTGTACACCTCCCTGGTGCAATCCCGTGTCGACTACGGCTGTGTGGTCTACAGTTCCGCCTCCTCTCCGGCACTCCGTATGCTGGATCCTCTTCTCCACCGTGGCCTTCGCCTGGCGTCGGGTGCCTTCCGCTCGTCCCCTGTCGCTAGTCTTCAGGTGGACTGTGGACACCCCCCCTGCCCCTTCGCCGGGGCCTTCTCATGGCGAAGTGTTACCTTCGCATCTGCCGCCCGAAGTCCCTACTCTTCTCCGCGATCTCCCAGGCGCTACCCCGGCCTGACACGTGGCATTTCGCTGCCTCTCTGGCCGAGATTTTCTCGTCCCTGGGGATCCCCCCACCCTCTATTCTGCCGTTCTCCTTCGATCTGTCGCCCCCCTGGCGGACCACCCCTATCTGCCGTTGCCAGGCGCTCCGTGGCCTGCGTAAGGAGTCTCTTCCTGCCGTCCTCCGGTCTTCTTTTCTGGCCCATCTTCCCGTCCATTCGGACGACGTTCCCGTCTACACCGACGG
Source organism: Bathynomus jamesi (assembly GCA_023014485.1). Classification (NCBI taxonomy): domain Eukaryota; kingdom Metazoa; phylum Arthropoda; class Malacostraca; order Isopoda; family Cirolanidae; genus Bathynomus; species Bathynomus jamesi. Next base: position 19,312 of record JAJOZX010000318.1, on the reverse strand, counting down.
CTCGCGCTCCCCTGCAGGTGTCGCGGCCGCCGTCTTCTCTCCGTCATTGTCACCTACCTCCCGGGGTATCCCCCTGCCGGTTCAGGCCTCCATCTTTTCCGCGGAGCTCTTTGCCCTTCTGGAAGCCCTCCGTCTGGTATCGGGTTGTTCGCAGTCCTCCTGTACCATTTTTTCGGACTCGCTGAGCGCCCTTCAGGCGCTCGAGCGCTATGATTCCCCGGACCCTCGTACGCCTTATTCAACAGGAGTACCATGTCCTGCACACCATTCACCGGATCCGGGTCACCTTCTGCTGGGTTCCCGCCCATGTTGGTGTTTCCGGTAATGAGGCGGCGGACCGCTTAGCCCGGTCCGCCGCCTCGCTGCCTCCCCTCCCCCGCCCGCTCCCCTTCTCAGACTATGTGCAGGTCTTTCGTTCCTTTTACGATCGCATGTGGCAACAGTCCTGGGACGATGCCACCGGAAATAAACTCTGGTCCATCCGCCCCCGTCTGTCATATTGGGTGTCCTCTTTCCACCGCTCCAGACACAAAGAGGTCGTCCTTGCGCGGCTTCGCATCGGCCATACGCGCCTCACGCACGGCTATCTTATGTTCCGGCAGGAGGCTCCTCGTTGCGCCTCCTGCCAGTCGCCCCTCACCGTCTCTCACATCCTTGTGGAATGCCCCACCCTGTCGTCAGTACGTCGTCGCGCTTTTCCGTTCCTTTCTGATTTCCCCCTCCCCGAACGTTTACGCCTTATGCTCGCTGAGAGCCCTCTCTTCTCGCTTGACCGTCTTTTCCTCTTCCTCTCCCAATCTCGCATCCTATCTGAGCTTTAGGTGGCTTCTCACCTGTAGTCCGCTGTTCTCCCTTTTCTAGTGCCTTTTCTCCGTCTCCGTTTCTCTTTCTCGTATTCCGCCTCGCCATGATATCCGCTACCATATAGCGGGAAATGGCGGTAAACGCCCCAATACAAAAAAAAAATATATATATATATATATATATATATATATATATATATATATATATAATATATATATATATATATATATATATATATATATATAAGGTGTCCCATAAGTCCGCATCATAGGAGAAATTCATATTTTTCTATTTCTACAAACCATAATTCATATTTTTCTCTTTCTACAGGCCATAATGTCTGTGAGCAAGGAAGAACGAATCCAGATAATTTTACTCATAGGAAATCGGAGTCAAAGAGAGAGCGCTGCTGAATTTAACAAACTGCATCCAGACCGCGAGCCAATAACACAGAGTTGTGTTAGCAGACTTGTTGCAAAGTTTAAGGAAACAGGATCCATAGAAGATAAACCACGCAGTGGACCTTCAAGGAGGTCCACTGACGATGATACAGCGACTGCTATCCTGGCTCATTTTAACAGAAGTCCCAATAAGTCTCTTCGGCGATTGTCCGCCGAGACAGGAGTGTCGAAAAGTAGCATCCATCGCATTCTTCAGGCTCACAAATGGCATCCATATAAACTTCAGATCCTACGGAAATTAAGCGATGATGATCCCGACCGGCGGATGGAATTTTGTGAATGGGTTACGGAACAATATGCTCGAGATGCCAATTTCCCGTCCACCATTCTGTTCAATGACGAGGCTGTTTTTTATGGAAATGGTGAGGTAAATCGACAGAACACCCGCTACCGGTCTCAAAACAACCCTCACTGGTATACCTCTTCAAAGGAACAAGGTGCATCTCGGGTGATGGTATGGTGTGGCATTTGGAAGGATCGCATCATAGGCCCCCTCTTTTTCGATGAACATGTCACTGGAGGCACCTACCCACGTATGCTCAAGGAAGAAGCATTTCCCAGTGTCTTGAACGAAGAAGGAAATTTCCCAACATGGTTCCAGCAAGACGGCGCTCCTGCGCATTACAGCACCCAAGTAAGGGAATACCTGTACCAACAATTCCCTGGTCATTGGATAGGACGTCGAGGGCCTGTGGAATGGCCAGCTAGAAGCCTGGATCTCACGCCACTAGATTTTTATCTCTGGGGCCACTTGAAAGCGCTGGTATACGCAGAGAAAATTAGGAGTGTTGAACATTTGCGGCAGCGCATTATTGGGGCATGTAACACCATTACTCCTGACATCATTCACCGTGTGCTTGCTGACTGGGTATCACGTCTGAATTTGTGTATTGAAAACAATGGTGGACATATTGAGCACGTTCTGTAAATAAAAGCTTTTGTTTTGCCTTTTTTTATTATTTTTATGATGCCGGACTTATGGGACACCCTGTATATATATATATATATATATATATATATATATATATATATATATATATATATATATATATATATATATATATATATATATATCAAAGCTATTGACTTCTCCTTAGGGAACCGGAGCTTACAGATGAAAAGAAGGATCAACACAACGGCAAACATTTTCATTTATTTGTACATCAGACGTTTCGACAAATCTTTTGTCATCATCAGTGAGTTAAGTCTTAAAACCTTAAAACAAAATTGAAAAGTGAAAGTTACATCAATACAATATTAAGACCATTAAAATTAAAACCTTAAAGCAAAATGAAAATTGCATCAATACAAAATTAAAAACATTTAAATTTCATCACTATAAAAACTAAAATTAAATTAAATTTCATCACTATAAAAACTAAAATTAAATTACCTCAATAGGTAAATACACAATGTTTACATCCACCTCCATACTTGGCAAAGTCTAAGGGAACACTAGGTGGTCAGAGGATTAGAAAGGGTATATCTGTGAAACACGGTTGGTTGTCAAAAGAGTCGTAATTTGTAGGATGAGCTATTATTATTAAGGGAGGGTTTGTTTCTATAGATGTACAAAGATTCTAAAATTCGGAGTTCTGTAAGGTTATTGGATCTAGTTAAAATTTCAAACTGAGTTTTGTGAAGGGGATGGTCGTTTTCATTACTGTGGTTTCTAATTGCGGATTGTGGAGGGCTACTGAGGGGACGGTTGGTACGGACTGACAAGCCCAAATGTTGAGAAAGACGCACCTCCAGTTGGAGTTGAGTGCTGCCAATATACGCAGCCTTACAGCTGTCGCACGTGTATTTGTAAACAACATTGGGGCATACAGTTTTGGGGAATTCATCTTTGAACTTTAAAAAATTTGATAATTTAAGTGGGTTGACGAAGGCGAATCTAAAATTTATTTGAGGATAACTAGACTTGAGTAGTTTGGACAATTCACCTCGAATACGCAATGATAAATAACCATAAAAAGGTAATTTAATATATCTGGTTTCTTTTTGTACTGTAGTTACGGGGAGTTTAGTATCAAAAGTGTTATTTAAAAATTTCTTTAATTGGTTATCGAATAGATGAGAAGGGTAGTAATTGTTAATAAAGTACTGTTTTAAAAATTTAAATTCTTCGTTTAACGAAAAGTAATCCGAACAAATACGGTAACTTCTTGTTAATAATGTTACTCCAACTGGAGGTGCGTCTTTCTCAACATTTGGGCTTGTCAGTCCGTACCAACCGTCCCCTCAGTAGCCCTCCACAATCCGCAATTAGAAACCACAGTAATGAAAACGACCATCCCCTTCACAAAACTCAGTTTGAAATTTTAACTAGATCCAATAACCTTACAGAACTCCGAATTTTAGAATCTTTGTACATCTATAGAAACAAACCCTCCCTTAATAATAATAGCTCATCCTACAAATTACGACTCTTTTGACAACCAACCGTGTTTCACAGATATACCCTTTCTAATCCTCTGACCACCTAGTGTTCCCTTAGACTTTGCCAAGTATGGAGGTGGATGTAAACATTGTGTATTTACCTATTGAGGTAATTTAATTTTAGTTTTTATAGTGATGAAATTTAATTTAATTTTAGTTTTTATAGTGATGAAATTTAAATGTTTTTAATTTTGTATTGATGCAATTTTCATTTTGCTTTAAGGTTTTAATTTTAATGGTCTTAATATTGTATTGATGTAACTTTCACTTTTCAATTTTGTTTTAAGGTTTTAAGACTTAACTCACTGATGATGACAAAAGATTTGTCGAAACGTCTGATGTACAAATAAATGAAAATGTTTGCCGTTGTGTTGATCCTTCTTTTCATATATATATATATATATATATATATATATATATATATATATATTGTTACAATCAATGTCTAAAATCAGGCAATATGTAAATTGACTGAAATTTTAGGCAATGTGTCAAATTGTGATATACACAAAACCTAACAATCCAACCTAACCTAACCTTTCTGGTAATGCTGTATATACTGCCTAAAAATTCGTTAGGTTAGGTTTTGTGTGCATCACAATTTGACACTGCCTAAAATTTCAGTCAATTTACTAACTGTCAGATTTTAGACATTGATTGTAATATATATATATATATATATATATATACACACACTTTAGCGTCGGAAATTGTAACTTTTATTATTATTAAAAGTATTAAAACGATATTAGAACTGATAAATATCATTAATGGATATAATCAAATGCGCAAATAAGTTAGTTTTTTATTTATTTCTCCATAAGAATTCGTGAATATAGTTGGGAAATAAAGCACGTGATGTATCATGTTGACGACGCAGCTTCTTTGCCCGGTTAGGTCAACTGTATACCCTTGGTAATTGGTTAGGTTAAGTCATGATATTTTCGTTTAAACTAACGAAAATATCACGACTTAACCTAGCCAATTGTCAAGGGCGTACAGTTGACCGAACCGGGCAAAGAAGCAGCTACGTTATCAATATGGCGTATTTACCAGTTGTAATATGGTTTTAATACTTTTGATAGTTATGTTCAGGCTTACGTATTTTTTGTTGATATTAAACGTATAAATAATTTCCGACGCTAAAGTGTATATATATAAGCACACCGGACAAAAAATTAGTCACCCCTAATAGCACCGATAGTAGGAAGTTCAAGGTCACACAGAGGGCGCTGATGTAGCATTGGTAAGTGACAAGTAGCGGTGACGTAGCACACAGGATCAGATCTGTTTCGTGAGGTGGTGAAGAACAAAGTGTGTGTTGGATATAGTCTGCAAAATGGGTCGTGAGGCAGACGTTACTCAGTGGCAAAAAGGAGCCATCGTGTTTGGCAGAGCCCACGGACACAAAATGTCTGAAGTAGCCCAATTTGTTGGTGTGTCAACGCGTACTGTCCAGCGAGTTTACAAAGAGTGGTGTAGTTCGCAATCAACTGACAATCGACGGCGTAACTGTGGCCGGAAAACAATTCTCGACAATAGGGGCCGCCGCCATGTTTCTCGTCTAGTAACTGCAAATCGTTTTCAAACCAGAGAACAATTGCTCCAAGAAACCAATGAGGTTCTCCAGCGACCAATTTCCGAAAGGACATTGCGACGAGAACTGCATGCGATGGACATCTGGAGCAGGGTACCACGGAAGAGGCCGCTGTTAACAGCAAGTCACAAATTGGCACGTTATAAATGGGCTCAGAGGCACAAAAACTGGACTGCGGCAGATTGGAAACGTGTAATTTGGTCCGATGAGTCCCGTTTTTGTTTGTTCTCCAATGATGGGAGGCGACGAGTACATCGCAGGTCCAATGAAGCCTTTAATCCTGAATGCGTCGAAGGTGTTGTTCAGGCTGGAAACAGAAAGTGAAGCGCAGGAATAGACACCCACGGACTCTGGCGGAACTTCGGGACCGGCTGATGAACGAGTGGCAGCAAATCGATGTTCAGTACATGCACAACCTCGTAGAGTCTCTGCCTCGCCGGATTCGTGCGGTTATCAAGGCCAGAGGCGCCGTCACACGTTATTAGGTACATTCGAGAGGGGTGACTAATTTTTTGTCCGGTGTGCTTATATATATATATATATATATATATATATATATATATATATATATATATGTGTGGTATCTGCATATAAATATAATGAATAAATCATTCTATGTATATATTGTATACATATGTTGCATAATTAGGTGTATGTCTATATACCACCCATACAAAATGGGTGATAGGTGTTTGCCAGAAAACTGTACATGAGAAAAAATGGATGTGATTTTTGGATTCAGTACACCCGAACTGATAAAAAAAAGTTATGTATGTTGAAATATCAGATATGTTGCATACCAGTGTTGTTATTGGAATGGAAAAAAAGAGTTCATTAATGAATGGGTGTTTTTCATTCTGCAGTTCGTAGGCGATAGAATCAATGTAAAAACCGAACTTCAGACCTTCTCCGCTGTTTACGACTACAGAGACATGGCAATGTGGCTGAAATACATAACCAATCGAAGAATGAAGAGAATGCCTCCTCTCAAAGTAATTCATTATAAACATTCCTTGCTTTTTATTACCCCCTTTTCTGCTTCCTTTCTTCCATACATTGGGTTATATTGTTCAAACTGCATTACTATTTTCCTGTTTTTGCTAAATGAAGTAGTCATAGAATTTCCATTCCATTAACGATATTTTGATATAATTTTTCAAAATTTTTGTTGTAAATAAAGGTTACTTGAATTGTATAAAATTTTACGAAGATGCCTTACCTTATGAACCTTATGTTTCGTGCGTTGGTCTCTCTTCACACGGAGGTCAAGCTGGTGGCCCCGCCTCTATATGTTAAATAAAAAGAAAAAATAGTCTGAGCACTTATATTTTATTTGAAGGCATTTTTTGAGAATATTCTTCATATGAAATTAATTTAGGAAAACCATTTTTGGTTTCGATAATTATTAAGAGCTTTATAAAAACATGGAAAAATTCTTGGAATTATTCTTGGAATTATTCTTGAAATCATTGTATGATTCTCCTCAGTATAATATATAGTACACGCTGCTTCAAAAAAATCTTACCACTTATTTGGCGCTAACATATCATTGCTTACCACTTGGTGGTGGTGGTTTTTTTTTTTTTTTTTTTTTTTTAATAATTTCTTTCAGGGATTGTGGGAGTGATTAATGAGAACCCATGGAAATGAATAAGAGGTTTACGTTAGAGCAACAGAGAAATCTGCATTGCTCTAATGCAGTGGTTCCCAAACTGTGTTCCGCGGAACCTTGGGGTTCCACGTTGGCTTAACAAGGGTTCCGTGACACGTTTTCTAATCAGTCTGATCAGGTCTTAATATTAAGGTCTAATTAAGGTCCTAATATTTATACATAATTTTACCGTGTGGCTTTTTGTTAAATAATATTTTATATTCTTATTCTGACTTGAAATGGCACCATCGTTGATTTGGGATCACTAAGTATTTTTCGCTAAAATTAAAATCTGCGAAGTATATGTAAATAAATTTTCGCTCCTCGGCTACTGCAAAAGTGTAATATGGCAGATTTTAATTTTAACGATTTTATAAAAGACTGGTTCTATTAGTACTGTTTTAAAATAAATATCATAAATTCTGTCATAGTATTTAAAATTTGTCATATTATTAATGACAAATTTTAATATATATATTTTACTCGTGAGAATTTAACTGTAATTAATTTTCAGCAATATGTTTTCGCTAAAATTAAAATTTTCTAAGTTGCCAGTTGATTTGATGTGTACTTGTTTCGTAATTAATTGTGAACCAATCAGTATAACTATAGCCGTTGCGGTGCACTGTGAAGTTAATTTCTGATAGGCCTTATTTACTTAAGTGTTTTCGGTGTAAAAATTTGTATTGTGTTCATCACTAAAATCTGTAAGTTTTGTTACTCAATAAATATTTTACAGCTCTAAGTCTAATATATATATATATGGAGTTGGGTTCCGCGAAATAAAAACAAGTCTGCAAGGGTTCCGACGGTTAGTAAAGTTTGGCAACCACTGCTCTAATGTAAACCTTGTAGTTGTAGCCATTTCCATTGAATGGGGTTCACTCGTTAATCGCTCTCACAATTCCTGAAAAAAACATTATTATTAAAAAATAAGCAAATAAACAGATACCTAAATAAATAAAAAACAAAACTATAAGTGGTAAGCAATGACATATCAGTGCCATACAAGTGGTAACATTATTTTGAAGCACCCTGTAGAATCTAGTTCGGAGTTCAATATTTTAACATTTGAGAGGAGAGTGCATTTTTTACTTTTTAATTTTCAGCTCTGTTCATTAGTTTCAAGTTTAGTGTTGGAATCCAGAAGCATTTCATTTTATAATTTGCCCAACTTGTCAAAAACAAGTTTTTGAGTGGTATTTTTAAATTGTTTGCAACTTCTTATAGGTATGAAATTGTTTTCAGTGGTTCTTAGTATTTGTGTTTTCATTCATAAATTTAAGAGTAAGAATTATTTAGATTATAGACTCGTTTTGTCTTAACTAATTTCACTAATAATTGTTAATTATTTCAGTCTGCATCCGTAGTTGCTCCTACAAAGTTGAAAATCAATAAAAAGCAAGCCTTAATTCCCTACTGCATAGGAGTAATTTTTGAAATGTGGGATGTCAGTTTACGAGCGTTTATTCCGAGTGAAGAAGTCAATGATGAGGACTTAGGAATGACATCGGGGATATTTCTTCTGCAACATGCCAAAAACTCCCTAGTACTAACGCAAGGTAGATGTTAAATGCGGGTTAGGATACCCTAAAATCTTATTTGTTGCATTTGAAAAGGTTTTTATTGGTAGTCCCAGAAGTCATTGTTTTTAGTATCATGCTTAAAACATCCATTTGGCAAGTGAAGCGAAGCCAATTCCAATTAGGTTTTTTTTTGGCTACGGCAGATTTTGCTTGTATAAATAAGATGAAACAAAAATTTGTTTAAGGTTCTTTCGTTATTATTTGAAAAACGGATCAAATCATGTTTAAGTACTCGAATGCTTTACAATTACTCGAATTTGGCGCATATGAAAAGAAAAATTTAACATGCTCTGTTTACTCTTTTTAACACTATCTTTCGCTTATTAAAGTATCCGAAATTAATCAATATTGCGTCTGCAAAGTAGTTGCATGGATGACCCTCTCCCGCGTTAATGATGTAGCAACCCGTGGACAGTTCGGATCGTCCCACGTAAAGTTGTAGGTCCCCCTTCGTACCATGACGGTTTGCTTCAGCGAAAGAAGCTAACAAACCTCAATTATAATTATTAACCAACCAACCAACCAGTCAAGGTATCTGAAAGAAAAGACGTCTTTTAAACTTAGGAGGTGAAACCGGTTGATATCTTCTGAAGTTATATATTCAGCTAATTATCGTCCAGCACCGTTTAGATTTTGAAAATTAACATGTTTATATGTTCTTAATCAAAGATATTTGACTAATGGTGAAATAATAATAATAGCATATTCTTATACTAATGATTTTTTGTAAATACAAACAGGCATGAGTGAAGTTGCAGGAGAGATTGTGGTCGAATCTTTAGTTACTAATTTAGGAAATGCCAGAAAAGAAATAAGTGCCAAAAACGCAGCTGCTATCTCTAAACGGTGTCATAGTTTTGGAACAACCACATCCATCGGTTTGTGCATCGTGGAAGTGTCCTCTGCAGTTGTTCCTGAGGCTGATAAATGCGGCTGTTTTCCACTTAAAATCGAATCTTTGGTAGATAACATACAGCTGGAATGGAGCACCAAATTATCCATGTTTATTGGAAATTTTAGAAGGCGAGTGTCTGTCTATCTGTTTATCTGTGTAAATAACAAAGATAAATGAATGCAGTTACTCCTCGTGTAAAGTTTTATGCAAACTTTCCATTTTTTTGAGGAATAAGTCTGTTTTCTTTATTTCGAGTAAGAACACTTCCATTATGGTAACTTAAATGATTATTCGGATTCCACGTAAAGCTGGAGGTTCCCTCCGTCGTATGACCTATGCCATTACGAAGGAAGTTATACAACTCCAAACACTATTATTATGATAAACCTTTTGTTAGTCATTGTTTTGTTCAGATCATATTTTACCCATTTCCTTCACCTTTATAACTCGAAGCCCTTGTCAGAATTTGCGGGTTTTATATCCCTTTTTATGCATATTTTGCGGAACCTTTTCCATTCTTCAAGAACAGAATCAAAACTTGGCTGAGAATTACTCTTCATCCTCTTAGAATTTAGCGCATAGCAATCCAAGTAATTAACTAAAATACGGTAATAGATCGGTAACTGAATGCCCTTATATATAACAGTTCGGGCAGTTATAAATATGGAGGGGCCACACTAGATTGCACTTACCCATCCGTCCCCTCCGTCGCACTTCCACGACTCTCTAACTTTTGAATTGCTCGACATAAATCGATGAAACTTTTTCATGGAGCATCACAAGATGAAGTGTCTTCAGCAAGAATCAGGTTCCTGCATCATATTTAGGTCAAGGTCACAGAGGTCAAAGGTCAAATGGAGGGCCACATCATAAATTTTGAACTGGTTACATAAATTGATGAAACTTCACATACACCGAATATGGATGATTGTAAGACGACGTGTTTTGTTTTTTTATCAATATTTTAATAAGTTTCTTTGTTTTCGCCATCCCTCAGGTACATAAAATTGTTCCAGGAGAACTTTTCCTTCCCCAGAAGCTCTCCTAAAGCTGAAGTGGAACCACCACAGAGAAAGATTCATTGCGTCGATGTGAAATTCACCGCGGTGAACCTCTTTTGCCATACTGATTTTAAGGGTGAGGAAAGTTAGGCCTAAGTTGCTCTGCGTTTGTTTTACCGACGAAGGTCGAAGTAACCTTTCTCATAACATTTACGTCGTCGTCGTCAAACTCTTCTGGAAAATACTTTAAATAGGAGAGGCATCATGTAATTATTGTGTATTTAGGAAGCATTTGTAAATTGTAGTCTGTGCGCAATGTTTTTATAGCTGAAGAGGCACTTTCATGCAATTTAAAGAATTTGTTAGTGAATTTTTTCTTATTCTTCATTGTAAGTGTAGGAATCAGGTTGTATATTTTGTACTCAGTTTTATAATATTATAGTAGGGTAAATGTTTGGTTGGTGAACACCACTTCTGATTTTCTAGCTGTAACTTGAAATTAGTTTATTTGGGGCGTACTTGAGAAATTAATTTGTATGAATATAGGATTGTTTATCATCTCAGGGAAGGTCATGCGTCTCGTTTCTATGTATTCTGCCGAAATAGTGCTACTTTGGTCCTGTATAGTACTCTACTTTGTACTGTATGATGCTCTTTCATTGATTCACCTAGTATTGGCTGTGTTGACTAACCTAATAGGTCCTGTTGTGTAGAATTTAAATAAACAAATTAAAAATTTTAAAATGCTTCAGATCTTACAACGCAGACTGGTAATGTGTTTCATATAACTTAATATTGCTTTTGGTAAAAAAAACTTGATTTTAATTTGAGTACTTGCAGAGGAGTTTATTAGTTTGAATTTCATAAGTTTTCTTTATTATTTTTTTGCTCTGACAGTTTGTGTCATGGGGCGGATTGACAGCATCAAGTGTGAAAAAACTTTATCAGAAAAGAAACTCTGCTTGGAAGGGACAAAAGCCATCAAATTCAATCTTAATAACTCCACCTACCAGTGTATCAAATCTTCAGAAATAACGGTAAGATTCTAGAATCCTTATATTTATATACTAAGACAGTACTTTTCAGTTTATTTTCGCCAAGTACCACCAAAAGATTTTTCCACTCTCTGGTACCATTTAAGTAAGATTTGCCTAAATCTGATGGAACTAAAAGTTGCATGTTACCCGTCCACTGCTTCTATGACACATTCTTAAGGAAGAGAATTATGAAAAACATATCTTTTTATTTCATTTACCCTTGCTCAGTTAACGACAGCGAGGTTTTGTTTTTTATTGACCATTTGAAAACCTTTTAACTAATAAATAATACATGTTGAAAAGCTTGTACTTAAACACCGTTACGTGCTTCGCTGTACATTAAAGTTTCCCTGGATACACTTCTGTTTGAGTGAAGGCTAAAGAGTACCTCCTTTCTCATAATATCCAACGATTCAATAAATTAGATTCAGGTTTGTGTCTTAAGCGTTTAACAGTGTCTTGAATCATTAGTAAAATTGACATTACTTTTAGAAGTGATACTTTTATGAGGGTCTTTTTTTTTCTTATTTTGCGTATCTTCATTCCATCTGTGATGTTACACAAATAATCGACATTTGTTTCATAATAACTTCATTAACAGTTAAAAGTCGGTATCTTTCTCAGAAAGAGTTTCTGAACGTGCAGTTGCTCTACTTGGAAGAGGATGGGAAAGAAGTGCATTTGAAGACGTGCGAACAGTTCATCTTGAGATGGTCGACGACGCTGCATCGGACGCTGCTGTTGGTTGTGGACGACGTGAAGAGCTTTATTAAGGACAACTTCAGTAAGGGACACTGCTGCTGTATCCTCTCGAGTGTTGTTGCTCTACTGTGATTATTGTCTGTTGTTTTCTTTTCGATTCCTTTAAAAAGATTATAACTTGTAAGTGTTGTCATTGTGCCTACCTCATTCATTACAGTAGATCGAGATTTGGATAATGAGCGGATGGGAGAAATTTGTTTTGTAGGTTCGGTATCATGGTTACCACCACTGCAGCATTATTTGTGTAATATATATACACCTTTCCTTTCAACCTTTCAAATGTTCCGTGTGATGATTCCTCATTCCATAAAGGTCAAGCTTGTCGCCCCTCCTCTCGAGTTGGCCTGGTGAAGTAGTGAGTTGGTTTCTTGTACTCTCCACCTCGCATAGCCAGGTACGCCCGGCTCATCGGGGATTGTTCTGAGCCAGGCATCAAATCTTCTTTTGAAGATGTCCACCGCAACACCACTCGTGTTTCTTAGGTCTTTGGGCAACTGATTAAACAGTTTTGGTCCTCTTGCAACAAAACTATTTTCTTTCAGGGTTAACCCTTTAATGCCCAGTGTGTGAAATTTTCATCATTAACTTTGGAAGCAATTTTAGACCTTCCAGTTCCCAATGTGTGAAATTTAACACATTTCGTATTTTATTAATTATGAACAATAAAACTTTGTAAAATATATTTTTCAGTTATTTTTGGGTCCAATTAAACGATTTTTATATCCCAATTTTTTTTTTTTACTTTTCGACTTAATTTCGGTATGAAAGGGTTAAGGATGTTCCCTGTCTAGCCTTTAATTTGGGAACACGACACAGTCTTCCTTTTCTACTTTCTACTGTCATTTGGGGAGTTACAGGGTTCAGAGTAAGATTAGGGACTAGTTTCTCTATTATTTTCCAAGTGTAAATAATGGTGTATCTCTCTCTCTCTCTCCTCCTCTCCAGTGAATATAGGTTTAATTAGCGTAACCTTTCCCACTAATTTAGTTCTTTGCACCAATTGTTCTTGGCTGTGAAGCTTCCCTGAATCCCTTCTACTAGGGTAGGAAACGGTTGGAAATATTCACAAACGTCTACAAAACGTTTACGGAGATGATGATGTTGATCGAAGCTCAGTTGGACGCTGGTCTAAACGTGAGATATCATCGGAGAGAGGGACAGCCAGCCTCGATGATGAGCCACGCAGCGGTCGCCCGGCATCGGCTCTGACATCTCACACAGTGCAACGTGCTAACAGCGTTATTCGATCAAATCGACGCGTCACATACAAGGAGCTATCACTGGAGCTAGGAAGTGCGAATACAATAATTCAGCAACTGGGATACTCAAAAGTGTGTTCATGGTTTGTTCCTCGCGAACTGATTGAAGATCACAAAGCCCAAAGAAAAGAAATTGCTTCCGAGTCGTTGGTTCGATACGAGATAGAAGGGGATGACTTCCTTTCACGAATTGTGACTGGGGATGAGACTTGGGTACACCACTTTGAACCTGAAACAATCCATGGAGTGGCATCACGCACTCTCTACGCAAGAAAACGTTCAAAATGGCTCCCCCTGCAGGAAAGGTTATGGCCACCATCTTCTGGGACACGAAAGGGGTGATTCTGGTGGACATTATAAAGAAAGGACAAACAATCAACTCGGAGGCATATATTGCTACTCTACAGAGACTCCAGATACGTATAAAGCAAGTTCGACCGGAGAGAAAACTGGAAGACGTCCTTCTTTTGCACGATAATTCAAGACCACACAACAGTTTGCAAACAAGAGAAGCCATCACAAAAATGCGTTTGACTGTGTTACCCCACCCTCCATACAGCCCGGATCTGGCACCTTCAGACTTCCATTTGTTTGGGCCAATGAAGGATGCTATTCTTGGAAGAAAGTTTGTGACGATGAGGTTGTTGAGGAGGTTAAGAGGTGACTCCAGCGGAAGCTAGCGGACTTTTACCAGTAAGGAATAAAGGCCCTTGTTTCGAGGTGGAGGAAAGCCGTAGAAAAGGATGGAGACTATGTGGAAATATAAAAACTTGTAAAAAAGGTATGTAACTACTTGTGTACAAAATTTCTGGAACTTAAAGGAAACTTGGAAAGAAATAAAAAAGGTGGGGGCAAAATACAGGGTGTCTATGAATGTTTACCCTGAAAACAGTATGCTCTCATGTTTTAATGGCGAATCTTACATCCGTTTTCTTTTTACAGGTGATCTCGTACACGCATAGAGTTTCTGTGCTGGTGTGTTTCGTCTACCGCATTCGCCGCTAGGAGCGCTGTAGTAGCCAGGGTTGCCGAAGTTGGTACGTTCGTACCAAATGTGGTACTTTTTGCCTCCTCTGGTACGTTTGGTACGACGGCCGAAAATTTTGGTACTATTTGAAGTTTTGTCGAAACAAACAAAAACCGCTATGTATGTATAAAAACTATCCTTTAGAAAACTATAATTTGGTTCATTATTGGATGGAAAAGAAAAAAATTATTATTGATGGATTTTAATTTTCGTTTCGTCTCGTAGTAGAAAGAATGGTCGGTACAGGGTACATTCGAATTACAATATATTATAAACTACGATCTTGGTGCAGGGGCACTTTAGGATCAAAATGGCCAGAATTATCCTGGAAAATGCCTTCATTGTTCAAGTCGCCAAAATAAAAATCTTGTTTTAATTGCTGGATTTTAGTTTTGTTTTATTGTCTCAACTTATCAAAATATATCGTCTTTTTTATATATAAAAAAGTGTTTTTTGAACGAAAGTTTTGGATAATGGCCGAAACGTGAGATTGACCGTTAAAAAATAAGGTTAGTTTAACATCTTTATATGTTTTAAAGCATTTATCATCATTTTTCAATTATTTGGTACCTTTTTGCGAGATTTGGTACCTTTTGACTTAAGTTTTGGTACACTTGCCAAAAAAATTTCGGCAACCCTGGTAGTTAGTAGCTGTTCAGTTAAGATGGCGTCTGTGACAGAGAAGGCTCAATGTGTTGTGTGGCTTGCAGAAACAAAATCTCCTGTCAGTGTTCAGCGAAGGTTCAGAACAAAGTATGGAAAGAATCCACCTGATGTGAAGTTAATTAAGTCGTGGATGAAAAAATTCTTGGAAACGTGGAAAAGGGAAAGGGCAGTGGTAGACCATCAGTTTCCGATGGGACGGTGGAAAACATTCAAACTGCTTTCACACGGTCACAGGACAGGCAGCCAACTGTCATCTTCCAACAAGATGGGGCACCCCCCTCATTGGGCGCATGTTGTTCGTGAAACTCTCGACGCAACATTTCCAAATCAATGGATTGGCAGGGACGGGCCAATCCCATGGCCCCCAAGATCACCAGACATTACCCCGCTGGATTTCTTTCTCTGGGGTCATGTTAAAGATTTGGTTTATGCAACAGTTGTTCCAGATAACAGGACATTGCGAGAACGCATTACGGATGCAATTGCAACAATTAACCCACAAATGTTGGAAAATGTGTGGCGTTTGTGTGAATACCGTTTAGACATTTTACGTGCCACTAGGGGTGCACATGTGGAAGCTTATTAAGTTCATTAACTATGTATCAATACTTTGTATGTTTATCTATTTATGATTAAAACTGTGTTTGAATACGATGTTTATTTAAAAGTTATAGCATGCTTTAATCAGGGTAATCATTTATGGACACCCTATATATTGAGTGTCCCTCGTAGCTGTCTAATGCCTTCTTTTTTATATGGGCATGTTAGGACTGAGCAGTATTCCAATTTGGGTATGATCAGTGTTTTCAGTAGAGGAATCATTATATTCCTATCTCCTCGTTTAAAGGTTCTCAGTACCTGCCCAGTTATTTTCTTTGCTCTGTTTACTGCCATCTTATTTTCTTTCAAATTTCGCATCATTAATCATCACAACCCCCTAAATCTTTTGCTCAAGAATTTCTCTGAATTTCGTGTCCGTTTTCGGTATAATATTCCATGGATTTTAGGACCTCCCTTTTTCCGTATCGTAACAGCTGAAATTTCTCGGTGTTAAACTTCATATTGTTGTCTTCCGTCCACTTGTAGATTCTGTTCATGTCGGTTTGTAGAGATCCTGTATCTTCTGGGTTTCTTATTTTTCTACTGATCTTTGTCTCATCGGCAAAGGATGTTACTGTGCTCTCTGGTAACGTCCTCATCTATGTCAGTTAGCGTGATTATGAATAGTGCAGCTAATACTGTTCCTTGTGGTACTGAGCTGAGGACCTCTGATTCTGATGAAGATACTCCTTGTACTGTAATGACTTGCCGCCGCTCACTAAGGAAATTATACAGGGTGTCCGAGAATTATCTGTACAATTTTTGGCTGTTATTAAAAGTCAACCATGAAGTGTAGAAATTCCAGTGTTGTCCCATTTTACAGAGAATCTCATTAAGTTTTTTCTGATACCACGTTTTGACAAGTTTTTTAGAAATGTACGCGGGTGACAGACATTGATGATTTAAAAGCAAGAATCACAGCTGCTATTGAGCGAATTGATGTGGATATGCTGCAGCGTACATGGCAACATTTGGAGTATCGATTGGATGTTTTGCGAATCACTAATGGTGCACATATCGAATGTTTGTAACAACGTTACTTTAATAAAAGAAACTTTTGAAACTACAGATTCTAAATAATCTTGTTTAAGAATTTTACGTGTGTTATCAAGAATTTTATTAAAAGATGAAATTGTACAGATAATGTTCGGACACACTGGAATTTCTAAAAAAACTTGAGAAAACTTGGTATCAGAAAAAACTTAATGAGATTCTCTGTAAAATGGGACAGCACTGGAATTTCTACACTTCATGGTTGACTTTTAATAACAGCCAAAAATTGTACAGATAATTCTCGGACACCCTGTATATCCATTTCCCTACTTTTCCTGCTATTCCCATATATTTCAGTTTATGTATTATGATTTCATGGTCACACTTGTCAAACGCTTTGGCAAAGTCTGTGTATATTACATCATAGTTTTCATTACTTTCCAGTGCATCAATAATGTTGTTGTAGTGTTCCATTAGTTGTGATAGGCATGATCTGCCTGACCGAAACCTGTGTTGGTTATTATTGAATTTTTTACGAGTTTCCAAAAACTCGTAGATTTTCTTTCTAACTATTCTTTCAAATATTTTAGCGAGATGAGATGTAAGCGACACACTGGCCTATAGTTTTTTGCCTCGGATCGATCTCCTCCTTTATATATTGGGACTATGTTCGCGCTCTTCAGGATGCCCGGTATTTCTCCCGTGTCTAATGATCGTGTCCATATCTAATATAGGTGCTCAGCGATTGCATTCTTGCAGTTTTTGATCAGTGTGACATTCAATTTATCCGGTCCTGCCGCTGAGTGTGCTTTTAGCTTCCCTATAGCTTGTGTAATATCACCTGTCGTAAAGTCGAAGTCTGTCATACTTTCCCCTTGTAGTTCTTCAAGGAACGCATTTCTATCGCATATCGGTTTGTCAATTTTTGGGATACTGAAAGATGATTCGTACTGAGCTCTTAATATTTCAGCTACTTCTGTTAGATCATCAGATAAAGCACTGTCTTCGTTTTTCGAAGGTCCGATAGTCGCATGGTTTTTCGACTTCCTTTTTGCAAAATTATAAAAGTACTTTGAGTTAACCTTTATCGCTTCTATAGCGTCGTCGTCGTCGTCTTTTTCTGTATGCTTCCCAATTACTTCCTGTATGACGCAATCGATACGCTGCAGTTTATCATTCAATATTTTCCTGATGTTATCTTTACAGTTACTTAATTTTGCAGTCCCTCTTTTACTCTTTCGGAAGAATGACCTCTTTTGTCTCTCGAACCAGCTTCTCTGTCCTCTGTTGTATTTTTGGGACATGTCTTTCCACAATTTCCAACGTCTTCTCCTCTAAGGTCACTAGCATCTCTTCCGTTGCCTTGGCCTCGAAGATGGTTTTCCAATCGATTACTTCCATGCTGGATGCAACATCTTCCCAGTTTATAGCTTTGGGATGAAAATTAAAAATTTCGAATTTGCTTCTTTCTGTTGTTCGTGTTCTTTCCTTTCCTGTTGCTTTTATATTGGTTATTTCAATAATGTGATCCGATATTATAGTTGAGGATATTTGTACATTATCAATCAGGTTGCTGTTGTTTGCGAATACCAAATTTAGGTAGTTGTTATTTCTTGTGTTTTCTGTTATTTCTTGTTTTAACATAAATTCATCAGCTAGAGCTAGTAGCATCTTTACCTGCGCCTGGTCTTCCCGTGTTCCCCCCTTGTTCTGGTGTGTACATATATTTTTTCGTATCCTTTTATATTTTATGAATGGAAAATTAAAATCACCACAGAGAAAAATATTTGGGGTTTGGGAGTGTAGATCTCTTACCCAGTTTCTTACATCTGTAATCTCTGTAATGGAATCTGAGAATTTTGAGGTTGGCGTGTTCGGCATTGGCATTATATACAGTGTGTATGTATATATTAGGGTGGCTGTATAAACATAATCTTCAAAAAGTTAAGTTCGGAACCCATAATATTCTTATTCCCTAAAAAACTCGGAATACCAATTTGTATACAAATCGGAAATGTTTTAGAGGTGCCGCAAGAGTCCAGAAGATTTTAGCTTAGTCTTTTTTGAGTTCAGCTCTAGGTTCCCCTCACCCATAAGGGTGCATGTGCATATGTTGTCTCCCTGTATAAAGGCAGGGGAGACAAAAATGTATGCTCGAATTATAGAGGAATTAGTCTGTTGAATGTGCCAGGTAAAGTGTATGGGAGAGTGGTGATTGAAAGGGTGCTGACTTGCATGCAACAACAGATTGAGGAGGAGCAAGGGGGTTTCAGAAGGGGTAGAGGGTGTGTGGACCAGGTGTTTGGGTTGAAGATGCTGTGTGTGAGAAATATTTGGAGAAAGAAAGGGATTTGTGTGTGGCGTTCATGGATCTTGAAAAAGCATATGATTGGGTTGATAGAAAGGCGTTGTGGCAAGTGCTACAGATGTATGGGGTGCATGGATCGTTGTTGAAATGCGGTGAAAAGTTTTTACCGAGAGAGAAGAGCGTGTGTGCATGTGGGAAGAGAGGAGGGCGAGTGGTTTCCGGT